>WOVY01003882.1:0-127384 GCA_013436015.1 Rhipicephalus annulatus | reverse complement strand
CCGAGTGGTAAAGCTTAAGGCGGGATACGTGGACAATGTCTGTAGACAGCGAAGCGGAGGCGGAGGAAGACTCGAGCGGGGCTATCTCGTAGGTCACATCTGTCACCTGGCGCAATACGCGGTAGGGTCCCGAGTACCGGGAAAGCAGTTTTTCAGAAAGTCCGACGCGTCTAGTCGGAGTCCACAATAGCACAAGAGAACCTGGTGTAAAGGAAATTTGGCGGTGATGTGAGTCGTAACGATGCCGCTGGTGATCTTGCGATGCTAAAAGGCGCTGACGAGCAACTTCTCGTGCTTTGCGAGCCCTGGTGATAGCATCACGGGTGTATTCAGTCGTAAAGTCGACAGCTGTCGGAAAGATGGTGTCGAAAGGTAAAGTTGGATGACGGCCAAACACCAGATAGAAAGGTGAAAAACCAGCTGCATCATGGCGTGAAGAATTATAGGCAAACGTAACGAAGGGCAATGCAACGTCCCAGTCCTGGTGGTCGGACGATACGTACATAGCGAGCATATCAGTTAAAGTCCGGTTGAATCGTTCAGTGAGTCCGTTAGTTTGCGGGTGGTAAGCTGTCGTAAATTTATGTTTCGTCTCGCAGGAGCGAAGCAGGTCGTCGATAACTCGGGAAAGGAAATAGCGCCCACGATCTGTTAGGAGTTGGCGTGGGGCGCCATGGTGAAGTATGACGTCGTGCAGGAGAAAATCGGCAACGTCTGTGGCGCAGCTGGTCGGCAAAGCCCGCGTGATAGCGTACCGGGTTGTATGATCCGTCGCGACAGCTATCCACTTATTCCCCAAAGTGGATGCAGGAAAAGGGCCTAGGAGGTCAAGACCAAGTCGGAAGAAGGGATCAAAGGGAACGTCAAGTGGTTGGAGGAACCCGGCAGGACTCATGGAAGGTTTTTTTCGGCGTTGACACTGATCGCATGAGGCGACGTAGCTGCGGACCGAGCGATAAAGACTGGGCCAGTAAAATCGACGCTGTACGCGGTCATACGTCCGAGACAGTCCGAGGTGACCGGCAGTGGGAGCGTCATGAAGCTGGCCGATCACGCTCGCACGTAAGTGGGAAGGTACTACAAGGAGCAGTTCGTGTCCATCAGGGCGGACGTTGCAACGGTACAATGTGTCATCCTTAAGCACGAACAATCGAGTAGAGGGGTCGGGTGCCGCAGAATGAAGCTTCTCGATGATGTTACGTAAGGCAGGATCTCGGCGCTGTTCCTCACGGATGTTGCTTAAAGCGGAGAGAGACAGCACACATGGCGATTCATCGAACGCTTCAGGTGGGTCCACTGGATTCCGAGATAAGCAGTCAGCGTCATGGTGTAAACGGCCAGATTTGTAGGACACCGAGTAGGTATACTCTTGAAGCCGTAGTGCCCATCGACCAAGGCGCCCAGTGGGGTCCTTCAAGGACGAGAGCCAGCAAAGTGCGTGGTGATCGGTTATGACAGTGAAATGTCGACCATGTAAATAAGGCCGAAATTTTGCTACTGCCCAAACGAGAGCAAGGCATTCCCTTTCGGTGATGGAGTAGTTCCTTTCCGCCTGCGAGAGGAGACGGCTGGCATAGGCGATAACGCGGGCGCAGCCGCTTTGATGCTGAACCAAAACAGCACCGATTCCGTAACCGCTGGCATCTGTGTGTACTTCTGTAGGGGCAGAAACGTCGAAATGGGCCAGAACAGGTGGTTTTGTTAGCGATTCAATAAGTGTAGAGAACGCCGTAGCCTGCGCAGCGCCCCATGTGAAGGAGACATCTTTTCTCAATAAGTCTGTGAGAGGACGGGCGACTTCCGCAAAGTTGTTCACAAAACGTCGAAAGTACGAGCACAGACCGAGAAAGCTGCGTACTTCTTTAGTGCAGGTCGGAACAGGGAAGTTACGCACGGCTCGCACTTTATCGGGATCAGGACGTACACCAGAGGAGTCGACAAGGTGGCCCAACATTGTTAGTTGCTGGCGTCCGAAGTGACACTTTGACGAGTTCAGTTGGAGACCGGCATTGCGAAATACGGCCAGTATTGAGGAAACGCGGTCGAGGTGGGTTTCAAAGGTCGGGGAAAAGACGATAACGTCGTCAAGGTAGCATAGACAAATTGACCATTTGAACCCACGCAAAAGAGAGTCCATCATCCGCTCGAAGGTGGCTGGAGCGTTGCATAATCCGAAGGGCATGACCTTAAATTGGTAAAGACCATCGGGGGTGACAAAAGCGGTCTTCTCGCGGTCCATGTCATCGACAGCAATTTGCCAGTAACCTGCTCTTAGATCAATAGAAGAAAAATACTTAGCGCCGTGAAGACAATCTAGGGCGTCGTCTATGCGCGGTAGCGGGTAGACGTCTTTTTTAGTGATCTTGTTCAGATGTCGGTAGTCAACACAGAATCGCCAAGTGTTGTCCTTCTTTTTGACAAGAACAACAGGGGAAGCCCATGGACTACATGATGGTTCAATTATGTCTTTGGCGAGCATGTTGTCGACTTCTGCTTGAATTATGTGACGCTCGGTCGAAGAGACGCGGTATGGCCGTCGATGGACAGGGGAGGCATCGCCGGTGTCAATGCGGTGCTTTACCGCATTGGTTTGACCTAGTGGACGATCACAAAAGTCAAATACGTCCCAGTATGACTCAAGAACGCGAAGGAGTTCGTCGGCTTGATGCGGCAAAAGGTCTGACGCGATCATTTTTTTAACATCAGGAGACGGGCTTCCTTGCGAAGATCGAGCATGTGTGAAGCTGGAGTGTCGAGTCTCGTTCGAAGACAGAGCTGATATGACGCATTCTTCAGAAGGAGTCAGCATGGCGAGGGCGATTCCGCGCGGAAGCACTTGCGGACACAGAGCAAAGTTGAGCACAGGAATGCAGGCGCGGTTTGCACGTAACTGAATAACAGTGTGTGGTAAGGTAACACTGTGGGTCAAGAGAAGGGATGTGATGGGCGCGAGCACATAGTCACCATCGGATACAGGTGGCGAGGGCGTAACGGTGATGCAGGTCACAGTTTGCGGTAAACAAACGGACATGTTCAGCAGAGCACATACGGGCTTGCGGTCGACTGGGCGGATCAATCGGACACGGTAGGTCAAGTTGCACAGTACCGGCTGAACAGTCGATGAGAGCGGAATGAGTGGACAAAAAGTCAAGACCGAGGATCACATCATTGGTGCAGTGAGAAAGAACAGTGAAGAGAACTGAAGTTTGACGGCCGGCAATAGTAACGCGTGCAGTACAGACGCCAATAACAGCAGCCGTACTACCATCAGCAACGCGAACGCTGCGTGAAGGGGCTGGAGTAAGTACTTTCTTTAAGCGGTCTCGAATGTGCAGGCTCATCACAGAAATATGGGCGCCAGTGTCTACTAAGGCTTTAACAGATAAACCGTCCACTTCAACGTCGATCAAGTTCTGATTGGTCGGGAGCGTCAACAGAGGAATTGGAGAGCAAGTCGTATCAGCAGCGTCACCTCCAGGAGCTGCAGCCGCTAGTTTTCCGAAGAAAACCGCCGGGCAGAGGACGGGGACGGGGAACGAGGTGGCGGTGGAGATCGGGAAAATCTACGTCGAGGTGAAGGTGAGCGACTGTACTGGGCAGTGGTCGTAGTGGTCGGGTCGTAATTAGCTGAGCCATCACGCCGTGGTGGTTCCTGGTCATAGAGGTGGGCCGGTGAATGGGGGTTGGAGAAGCTTGGGTTTGCCCGATACGGTGAGGTCCACGTGCTTCGGCAATGACGGGAAATGTGTCCCACTCGTTCACATCGGAAGCAAATCGGCCTGTCATCAGGCGTTCTCCACGCATTTGGGTCACGATTACGTGGAGCAGGGCGGCGATACTGCTGTGGGTGGCTCGGGGTAGACGAACTGACAGCGCCGGGACGGTGCACAGAACAGACTGTGTGAACACCCGCGTTGGCTAGTTCCTGGCGAACAACGGTCTGTATTAGCGATATGGTCGGCTGAGGATCACTCGGTGCCAGTGCTCTCAAGGGGGCGGGTGAGATGGCTTCGATTTCACGGCGTACAATTCTCGTGATGTCACTGGAGTGTGAATTGGGCAAGGTCGGTACACGGAGATCCGCACATGTTGACGTCGCAGCAGTGTTGGGAAGGCGCGTAAAGTGGTAAGCAATGCGACGGCTTTTAGCCTCTTGAAACTGTTGGCACTCCAAGATAACATCTTGCACGGTGGAACAGCCTTTGCACACAATGAGGTTAAATGCATCGTCTGCGATGCCCTTGAGCACGTGCGCTACCTTGTCGGCTTCAGCCATGGTTCGGTCAACTTTACGGCAAAGGGTCAGCACATCTTGAATATACGCCAGGTAGGACTCCGTGGACGTCTGAACACGTGTGCCAAGTTCTTTCCTAGCGGCCTGCTTGCAGCCGGCAGATTGACCAAACAACTCGCGTAAGTTGGTCTTGCATACGTCCCAGCTTGTGATACCGTCCACATTGTTATTAAACCACGCCTTGGCCGTTCCTTGTAAATAAAAGATGATGTTTGCCAGCATTAAGGTTGGGTCCCACCTGTGATTTGTGCTGAAGAGCTCGTAGAGTTTAAGCCACTCATCCACGTCCTCGCCGTCCGTTCCCGAAAAGTTGCCGGGATCGCGGGGTGGAGCGGCCACGAGATAAACAGGAGAGGTCGGCGCCATTGATGCATTGGGCGTAGCAGTTGAGGAAGCGTCGCTGCCGGTGGACATGTTGGGAGCAGAGACTAGGCGTCCGCTGCGTAACTCCGTCGTGCGTTGTACCCAGCACCTCCCACCAAAATGTTGCGTGAAGGCACAAGGGAAACTAGGCGTTTTAAAATATATTTACACAGCGCCAACGCGCAAGCCAAGATGGCGAACAAGAGAGCGCGCGCACCCAAATCACCTCGTCTTCCTCGGCGCCTATCTCACTGTTTAAGTGGGGCATTGTCTCGTAACACTATATACTCACCTCTCTATCTAACCATCGTCATCCATTAGTCTTTCTTCTCCCCTTTCCCCTCCCCCAGTGTACAGTAGCAGGCTAGAGCAAGCTATCGCTCTGGCTGACCTCTCGGCCTTTCTGTAAATAAACATGTCTCTCCCTCTCTCTCTCTCTCGTTAGAGCAGATGCTCTGCGTAGTACCTGTAGAAAGCTTGGCGTTACCTGGTGATGCGCCACGATTTCACAAAAAGCAAAAAGCTGCTCACGGTGATCGATTTCGAAGTTGACGATGTGGCAGTTGACAAACGCGATGCGGTCGGTGGTCGTTCACGTCGCTGCGCTCAGCGACAGGCAACCACAACGAAGAACATTTGGACAAAAATGTTTACCTGATTTATGTAGCCACCATAACTGATCTGTCAGCATTGGATTGGCACCAACATTGCACTGCATGCAGAGTTCGACACACTGTAACAACACCACAACCCCGAAGGCATGTGCTTGAAAAAAACAGGATGGCACAGAAATCGTCCTTTAGCTTGTGGCACCCCTCTCTTTGTTCGTTTTGTCATGGAAATATGGTACAGGGTGAAGTTGAATGCCACGACTAAATAACTGTACGAGAAGGAGCGAACATTTAGAAAAGGAAAGGCGCGTGTTGACAGCCGTTAAAAAGAGCTTAGTGTGTATTTACTTAGTTTGAAGAGAGTCCTTTGCGAAATATCGGTACATGATGGCCCTTCTTCACTCTAAAAGAGAGCTGGTATAATCTCCCCACCTCCGCCTGAGACGCACAGTCCACAGGCTGTGAAGGAAGCATTTAGGTCGTAAAAAGAAAACTCGATTGAATGAAACTTTTATTAGATATCGCAAGGTCGCATGTAAAACGTGTTGGTAACCACCTGTATACGCAACGTCACGCAAATGCAAATACAGATAACAAATAAGTGCCCAACTTCCAGACAAAAGTACACGTATGCATCAGTTCAACAGCGTATTCGATTACTATCTGATACAAAAGGAATTAAAACATAAATTAAAAATCTATACTTTTGTAGCAGCACATCATGCCAGCATATAAAGCTTATAAAACGAACACCTAATACGGTGCACTGCAACAGCGTTTAGGCATCACTAGAGACACTTTGGTTCGTTTGATTAAAGTGGGAGATGATTCCATGAAGTACCAACACTGAAAGACTGTCTGTTTCAGCACACAATTTTGCACAATGGCCTAAAAGAGTTAGCAAACTCACAGCCTCTTGTCTGGAAGGGCGCAGGCGTAAAAACTGAACAATTGAGAGGATTGCAGTTAGTTAGGGGAAGGGGGGGGGGGGTTACACACAATTTTTCAGTCTTGTAGTTTATTAGCAGGTGTAGGGAGTAATCTGGCATCGAGAATATAGAGATTTAGTACAGTGGGCACAGAAATTTAGGTTTGTTAATCTGCGTGGGGAAGGAGATTACGGATTGAAAAAGAGATGATAAAGACTTCAAATGGTGAAATCATATAACAGTATATTGAGATAAGCTGACCCAGGGAGATAGGATGCGTGAAAAAAAAAACAAACAAAAATAAACACTAAGGGACGCGCGTTGCCGAGAAGACGAAGGAGGAGGAGGGGGCTTCGCGTTGGACAGGTAGAAGATGTATGGCGGGGGGGGGGGGGGGGTCACTGTGCCTTTGATTGTCGAAAGTCGGGACCACCTAAAGGTGACGAATTGAATGTAATTGGAATAGTCTGAGATTTTTAAAAAGTAAGACTTGAGTGACTGGGTTTTGTTGTACACAGGGAAGAAAGCCTGAATCTTGTTGCGATGCCCGCGAAGATGCCATTTGTGGGACCTCCCAACCGTTTTACTTTTCGTTTACGAGAGCACCTTGATGGCCACTAGCTGTGTACCTTAAATACGACACCCAGAAGGAGCGAGACACCCATCCCGACTATACCACTGAGTGCGGCGAAGACGGAGGGTTTAGCGTGCTCGTACACAGTATGCGCATCGGGCATGTCCCTAGGCACGCTTATTTTCAGATGATCCAACAGCTTCTGCGCCCACTTCTGGCAGTTGTTGTTCTTGAAGTGGTACTTGCCCATGTAGCGAATCTCCTTCACGGCCTTTTCGACGTGCTCCTTCAGAAGTTTGTGCTGTCCCAGGTGCCTCTGCGAATGAAGAGCGACAAGGAACATCTCGCCTCTACATCACCGATACTCTCAGGCAAGGAGTACAACTTCCTACAGCATTTGTATTGATGCACCCTTCTGTTCTTATCAGAATGACGTGCCACTGCATAAGCTTCTTATATAACCCCGTCACTTTTCTTAAAGGGTCCCTCCCCAACCTCTCAGAGTACAAAACAACGAGCACATAAGTATCTCCTGGCTTTTCTCGCCTTTCTCGCGCACTTCGTGGCGCAAACAGTGATTTCCGTAACGTCTCGAATGACCCATATACGCAAAGTATTAGACGTGACTTGTCTCCTGCCCTTCTTTGGTATACGCAGCCACCCATCCATCCTGCCTCGTTTTGCTTGACTATCACGCGTGATCGACATGTGTGTGTGTGGGGTGGGGGTGGGGGTGATTTTGCGTGTTTACGATTGCGCACGCGGTAATAACAGCTTGTATAGCCGAGAAAGAAAGAAAGTGGATGGAAAGATAACTTGCCGTGGGCAGTAACTAAACCTGCGACCATCCAATGATACTTTCGCTGCTCTACCAACTGAGCTATCATGGTGGTGATCGCCCCCATCCACTTTATTGGGCTTATTGGGTATGTATATGATTTAAACATGGGAGTGTGAGTCAGCGCCACCAGCAGCCATGGCGGCGAGTGTGGAGCACTCTCTATAATTTTCTTTGGCGTCACGTAGCGCGTGAACTTAGTGCGAGCTTGCAGCTGATCGAAAATCTCTTGTATACTGCCTAAAGCCACCAAGTCTACCAGAAACAGACTCTTTAATGAATGAAGAAAGGAAGGGTCTACATAAGGGCTCGTTCTTTCTTGTTAGACACAATATTAACCGTCTAACAGATAATGCAAGGAAAGTATAAGGGAAGTTATTATACCTAATTGTAATGTAGCATATGAAAGTGTGTCCACTGAAAACGGAGGGAGTATTTTCGCGGCTACAAACGCCTTTGGGAGTATTGGGGAGGTGCCACTTGTTATTGAACACATCCTAACAGCTGAGTCACACGCAAGCACCTACACGTGAAGAGAAAAAATAATTAAAGGAAACAATAGTTGGTGTCATCGTGCGATGACGACTCCTCCGTCTATTTTTATTTCAACAACACAACAACAGCAACGAAAATGACGCCATCTTTCACTAAAAAACCGTGTGTAAATGATTGATTGATATGTGGGGTTTAGCGTCCCAAAACCACCATCTGAACATGAGAGACGCCGTAGTGAAGGGCTCCGGAAATTTCGACCACCTGGGGTTTTTTAACGTGCACCCAAATCTTAGTACACGGGCCTACAACATTTCCGCTTCCATCGGAAATGCAACCGTCACAGCCGGGATTCGATCCCGCAACCTGCGGGTCAGCAGCTGAGTACCTTAGCCACTAGAACACCGCGGCGGGGCTCAAAATATGTGTAAATGCGAAGCAGCGACCGCTAACGATTACACTGGTGGCTGCGTTGACGCTGTGTGCTCATCGGGGCGTTGTGCAGGAGAGAATCTGCGGAGGCAACAACGCACGCAGTGTCAGGCAAGTGTTTCCTACTGGAACATACTAATTGCTTCTAATGGCCAATGAGAGACAGAAGACTCCGATTAGGCACAGAGACCAGCAGTCCACTTTTAGTTAGGGCGCCCGCTGCGAATATTTTTTGTTCGACAACAGCCCACCAGAAATCTCCCACCGGCACTATATACCTTGCAGGTAAAGATCAAGTGCCTGTATATATGGGGCAGTAATGCAAACCATAGGGATTCATCTTTACATCTTAGAAATTTCTTTCTTATTTGGAGATTAGACGTCTCTATTTTTTAATCTAGGGATTTATGTAGGGCTTTGGAAATGTTGCATTACTAGACCTGATTAAATACACCATTAAGTAATCCCACTCTTTCAAGTCGTACGTCTGCAAAGCCGCCCCGCCGCGGTGGTCTAGTGGATAAGGTACTCGGCTGCTAACCCGCAGGTCGCGGGATCGAATCCCGGCTGCATTTCCGATTAAGGTGGAAATGTTGTAGGCCCGTGTGCTCAGATATGGGTGCACTTTAAAGAACCTTAGGTGGTCGAAATTCCCGGAGCCCTCCACTATGGCGTCTCTCGTGATCATATATATGGTGGTTTTGGGACGTTAAACACCACATATCAATCAATCAATCGTCTGCAAAGCGATAACTACAACTATTTAAAGCAATTCCTATTTAAAAGCCTTGATTTTATGCTGGGTCGAGTGAAAGGGATATCAGTTCTGTAACGCGAGTATATTATGTGCCGATTAATGGGGGAAATGACACTTCGTCGTCGTAACATTTTAGCGTGCGCGTGCATATAATGAGGGCTCTGATTTATTGCTGCTCTGTGAAACAAAGGAATTTTTAGGGGCGACGCTCTTTATAGCGGTTCCCGTTTGTCCCTCGTAGCCGTTGTAGTGCGAAACAAGTATAACATTTTGACCTCCAAGGTGGTGCCAGTGAGAGATTTTTTTCTGTGCGTTGTTGAACAATAAAAAATAGTGCTCAATGTACATGCCGATGGCTACTAATGGGGAATGAGAGACAGGAGCATTCCGTTTTTAGATAACGCGCACGCTGCGATCCCCATTAGCAGCCATTGGCATGTATATTGAGCACTATCGCACAAGAAAGGGTTGCTACATTATACTCGCTGGGCGTAACCTCCTTAGTTTTAGGAATGTTTAGCGAGCGTTGAGCCGCAGGGCCATGGATACAATGAACTAGTACACACAATGAACTCGAGGTGGTGAAAGGTGGGAAGTAGATACCAAGCGCAAGCCGTAAGAAAGTAAAAGCCGAATTCTCCGCCTCTCATTTCTCATTAGCAGCCATTGACATGTACATTGAGCACTATCTGATTGAAAAAGTTTGCTACGTCATACTCGCTGGGCGTAACCTCCTTGGTTTTCGAAAGGTTTAGTGAGCGTTCGGCCGCAGTGCCATGAATACAGTGAACTAGTATATACCATGAACTCGAGGTGGTTAAAGGTGGAAAGTAGATACGAAGTGCAAAGCCGAATTCTCCTGCTTCTCATTTCTCATGATCAGCCATTGGCATGTACATTGAGCACTATCTGACAAAAAAAGGGTTGCTGCGTTATACTCGCTGGGCGTATCCTCCTTGCTTTTAGAAAGGTTTAGAGAGCGTTGGGCCGCAGTGCCATGAATACAGTGAACTAGTATATACCATAAACTCGAGGTGGTTAAAGGTGGAAAGTAGATACGAAGCGCAAAGCCGAATTCTCCTGCTTCTCATTTCCCATGATCAGCCATTGGCATGTACATTGAGCACTATCTGACAAAAAAGGGTTGCTACGTTATACTCGCTGGGCGTAACCTCCTTGCTTTTAGAAAGGTTTAGAGAGCAGAAAGGTTTAGAGGGCCGCAGTGCCATGAATACAGTGAACTAGTAAATACCATGAACTCGAGGTGGTTAAAGGTGAGAAGTATATAGACTCGAAGCGCATGCCGTAAGAAAGAGTGCGTGTGCCACCTCTCGTTTAGTCCTTGGAATGTCCGCTGGATGGCGGTGCTTCTATATGGGGAATATATGATGAAAAGATGCGAGATGGTGGTACTTGAAGTGTTCAATAGATGGAAGAATGGACACACAGACAGATGCAAGGATGGGCGCATGAACGGACGCAGGGGTGGATGTACGGACGAACGCAGAGACGGACGCACGAACAGACGCACGCACGGATGGGTGGATGGACGCATGGACGGTCACACAGACAGACGCATGGACGGACGGAGGCAAAAACGAATGGACGGACGGATGCTTCGGCCCACTCTCCATCATTCACTCCGTGGATATGCTGCCAAGTGTTTATTTGTTCGATACTCATAGTTACGTACCAAGTTTTCGCTTACTACATGTCTTCGCCGAGCAATGTCTTTATGTGAATTAACCCGAAGGCTTAGAGGAGAACATACCGAAAGCAGCACTAAATATTAGGTAAAGTGGTACGCGTTCAATATTGCAGAAAGAGCATGAAAGGAGACAATAATACTGCTCGGGTGTTTTCAGTCCCTCTGTCGTGACATTTCCATGAGAGCGAAAAGTGACGAAATTATTTGGCCAAACAGGAAGTCGATTGGAAGTACAGAGGAAAGGCGTAGCTACGAGCCTCTTTAAGAGGGCCCACACACATCCACTCAAAAAGCGATAGTGATTGCAAATGCGTGAAATTAAAAACAGACTGCCACATCACAAGCTGCAATTGCAAGAAATGCGCTGTTCCAGTTGACCAGAAAAATTACGTTTTTGTCTTTAATAGACAAATCTGCCTTTATGGCTACTGGTGCCATCTGCAAGCGCTTTATGTGCAACTCCGCAGAACATTCAGAAAAAGAAGACCTTAAAGGGTGGTTGATATATATAGTGCTTTTTTATTTGAGCAACATTCAGAAGAACTCGGCCACAAAGCGCGCTATCCTAATGCTTCGTTAGAGGTCAATTAGCCTAAATAACAACATAGGAAAGATAATCTAAGGATTTTTATTCTATTATGGGCAACTTTCATAATTCAATCTAGGAACAAACGTTGTCATAGGTTAGAATCGCAGATACAGGGTGGCCATTGAACGGTTGTGCAGCGCAAGCAGGCGGTTTTAAGAAGCTCTTAAAGGCGTAGGCTTGTCTGCCGTTGTAGTTGTCTGTCGTAGCCACCATATAGTACTCACTAAAATAGTGTTACGGCGCTCGTTCCACTCCGATGAGTAGGAGACGCGTGCTTTAGTGGGATAGGAGACGGACAGACAGACAGACATACGTGTGGACGTATGGACGGACGAACGAACGGATGGACGGCCTGTTTTGATAATGTACTGGGCGAAGTGGACGGAAGATTCACGGTTCTACCGATAAACCTCCGGAGCTTAGCCCACTCATCATCATTCACTCCGTGGATGTGCTGCAATTTTTTTCAATCAAGAAACTCGCTAGCAGACGCTCCCTGCATCGATGCTGTGAAGCGAGAGAGTGGAGGGCATTGAGGGAGAGTGAACGCAAGCAGGTGGTAGGAGAGAAGTGGAGAGAGTAACGTGCAGCTGTTGGAAATAGGGAAGGAGGAAAGCTTCGCATGTGTAGTGTGAGTGCGGACACCATCGATGCCGCGGGACATAGGCCCAAGCAAGATATGCTTCGCATCTAAAACGTATACATTAAGATGCATGCTACATATTCAATTTGTTTCCACTTCCTTCGAAATGGAGATACTGATATCAGAACAGGGTGCGGAAACTCCCTATTCCTCCTATGTATTCGCTTTCGGCAGTGGCAACGCCGCTGTTGCCACTGGTGGTTGCCGGGCATCCTACTAGAAATAATTCACGAACAGAAATTTGTTTTATGACGTCACTGGTGACGTCGCAAACGAAAGGAAAAGGATGAAAATTCGAGAAGAAGAAGGTTGCCGCGGAAGCCCTCCTTTCCCACTTCACATGCAAGCGGAATGCACTCGTGTGTTCTTTCAGGTCCGCTAGGCACTGCGCCATGCTCCCGACCGGGTTGCAGAAATTAGGTGCCTTTTCTCATCTTCTGACCACTACCACCAGGTCCACTGGCCGCTTGGGCGATGTGGCCATCCGTAAAATTTTGTTGTTAATCTTTTCTGAAGAGGCGAGCGTTAAGCTGACTGACTCCTCAGCAAGACGAAACTCGATCAGCACAAATAAAATTAACTTTTTAATGCACGTTTTGTAAAAAAAAACAACCAGACATACACTTAGTGTGAAAGTGATAATGATATATGTGGGGTTTAACGTCCCAAACCCCCATATGAGTATGAGGGATGCCGTAGTGGCGAGCTCCGGAAATTTCGACCACCTGAGGATCTTTAACGTGCACCCAAATCTGAGTACATGGACCTACAGCATTCTCGCCAACATCGAAAATGCAGCCGCCGCAGCCGGGATTTGATCCCGCGAATTGTAGGCCAGCAGCCGAGTACCTTAGCCACTAGACCACCGGGGCGGGGCTAGTGAAAAAGTGTGAATCTATAAAATCATCTTACACCTACAACTGACATGGAACCCAAAATATCGGAACCATTGCGAAAATGATCAACAATTGAGAGTATATGACACGTCGTATTTGACTTAATCACGTTTGTTACAATGGGGCGCATAGTTTTCTTACCGAACATGAGTACCAAACGAGACTGGAGCTCAGAGGCATGGAGAGGCGTGAAGCGATCAGAAGTTTTTCGTGAAAAAACGTCGCTGGAAACAGTGTTTTGGCAGGTTGCCTTGTCTTCGTGAGGGCAAAAGCGTTACCTTGACAAAGAAATGTTCACTTGTCAAAACATCTGCTCCATCGCCATTCTGTGAAATTTTATTTAGAAGCCTTTAGTCTATCTCGTGTACTAGAATGACACTATATTAGAAGTAAAGACTAACACATTTTAGAACCCCAGCTACAAAAATTCATCAGCAGGAAGCAGCCTATAATTAGTTGGCAGCATTCGAACTTCACACCAACAGCAAGAATAAAAAACTATGCAGCAGAGCCAATTCTTATTTAAGCCTTTCAATAAACGCATTTTCCCGACAGCAGCCTGGCTAGGCTACCGCCTTCACCAATTAGTCAAGCGACACTGCACTTTTTTCAGTCCAGTCAGCCAGGCTTCAGTGAAATGGGTCTGCTCATGTGTACTCATGCAAAATGAATAGTTGCTCAAATAATGGGTCAAAATTATCGTGCTCACCAATTGCTTTTAGGAAAGGCTGAAAAACCTTCGTGAAACTAGAAATTCTCGTTCTGGCACACCACAGAGCCGTAGAAAACGTGTGTTGCCCGATGAAGCCATCTTCGAAGAATGCATAGTTCACTTGTTCAGCTCACTGCGGCTTCCGTTCTCTGCCCGCCACAACTTGCCGTCTATATCTTTCCCGTATAGTTGCCACGCCAACCAAGAGAGATAACTGAGTGCGATTCAACTTCTATAATACCACTGAGCTAAGGGTGAGAAGCAGTGGAGGCAAGCGATATGAACGCAACTCAATCACTTTTTGTGCTTCGCCTCATCTTAAATTCACAAAATAAAGAATAATAAAATACATATATAAAAAAGAGAAGTTCTTTACAAGGGTATTGCATTTTTTTTGCTATTTGTAAAAACTTGTGCAAGTCAATAAATTCCACCGTTCACCTCAACTCCAACTTGTTGACCCGAATTTAGGATGCCCGGCAGCCGCTACGAGCGTGCATGTTTCTCGAAACCGAAACTATAACGATGAGTTTCCGGGGCCTGATTGCCGGCACACATTTTCGAAGTGCACCCGTGCACTTCCAGTGTTACTCAAAGGACGTCTACGTGTCGTTGTGTGGCTTTCTACACCATCCTTCATCGCCATCTGGTTTTGTATTGCACTAGAAAGCGTATCGTTCGAAATGCCCAAGCAAGCAGCATTTTTCCCTCGACAGGAAGTAGACATTGTCAATCGATTGTCGATAATGTCATTCAATACATGTAGACTTCTTTTTTCGACCCGCCGTAGTGGCGCAGCGGTCACGGTGCTTGGTTACTGACCCCAAGGTCGCGGGTTAGATTCCAGTCGCATTTTGATGGAGACAAAATGCTAGGGGATCGCCGCGTTCTGTGTGGTATCGGTGCACGTCAAATAACACCGGGAGATCGAAATTTCCGGAGCTCTTTACTATACGGCGAGCCTAACATACATATCGTGGTTTCGGCACGTAAAAGCCTGCGTATTATTACCATTATTATTTTCCCAAAGCTGAGAAGTTATGCCTGCCCCAGTTATTACTGGAACAACATACGGTTTCTGCATGATAAATTAGTTTTTTATTGTTTAACAATGAAATTATGTTAGTAGATTTCGCCTAAAGGAAGCGATCGTTCGGGGAAAGTATTATGTCTACAGAAATTCCAATACAATTCAGTCCCCGAGACAGCCGATGTGGTACAGTGGCACGGTGCTCAGCTGCTACGTGGAAATTGTCGGTCCGATTCTGCTCCCGGCGGGACCATTTCGACCGAGGCGAAAAATGGTACTTCCCCTATCCGGCGTGTCTCAAAATCACGTCCAGATTTGGCCACCTAAAACTCTGGATAATAGTATGATCATTGTAATTGTTCTGAAGACGGGAAATCGCCTCAGTCAAATGCACAACTTTGAGGGATTTTTCGGCATGAATAACGCAAATATCGTCAGCATTAAACAAAGCCAAGAGCCGCTGCATTACCATACGCTGGATTATTTGCGTAAACGATAAATTTTAATACTCCTCCCGCCAAGCACTCTTTCCACCCACGCATGTGAAGTAACAACGTCAAAAGGTACATACCTGCCTCAGCCCTTTATCTACATCAATATTCACGTAACTTTTTCCTCCCCATTTAACGCAGACTCTAATTTTGCGGTATATCCGCCTAAAAGAAATCACAGCATATCCACGGAGTGAATGATGATTGGTTGGGCGAAGCGTTCGTTAGTTGGTCTGTACTTCCGTCCATCTATGCGTCCGTCCGTGCATCCGTTCATGTGTCCGTCCATACGTGCGACCGTTGGTGCGTCCATCCATGCGTCCGTCCGAACGTCTGTTCTTCCGTGTCTCGGTTCGTTCGTCTGTCTGTCTGTCCATCCGTGCCTCTGTTCGTGCGGTCGTCCTCCTGTGTGTCTGTCCATTCGTCCGCCTGTGCGTCCATCTGTATGTCCGTCTGTTATCTAGTGAACACTCCAAGTACAGCTATCTCACATCTTTTCATCATGTATTCATCATATACAAGTGCAGCCATCAAGCGGACATTTTAAGAAGCGCTCTTGCGGTATGTGCCACCGGTGGTTATGCACTACAACGAGCTTATACAGGGCAAGCTAGCGGATTGGTCTGCTAGTGTTACGGCCCTATGGGCCCCAACCTAGCCCCCGTCAAAACTTGGTTTCCCCCATTTCCCCTTCTCTTTATGAATAATAAAGTTTATTCCTCCTCCGCTATAACGAGCAACACACAAGCCACACGATAAAGAGCTTCGCCTCTAAAAGCTGAGTACAATAATTGCTTATGGCAAGCTTCTCTCAAATATAGCATAAAAATTGGCGGTTAACGTTGGCGCACGCGCGAGTAGTATATGAGAATCACATGTGTAAAATGCAATTAAAGTTTGTACGTATTTCTGTACAATAATAAGGTGAGCACAAAAACAAGTAGGCTATCCTCTAACCGACCATTGATTTGAGATAGATTCTGGAGTTGGCTAAAACAACTATGATGTTCCGGCCATGTCCGCGTTTTCCATGAAATAATTTGTATGGCAAATATGAATGATACTGACCTAACGTCCGTGGTTTAAATGAGCAAGTGTTATCATTCTTTATTCTTTACGTCCTGATTCATTATCATGACTATTGGGAAGCGCATCGAATGGCTGTGCGTTTGACACGCAGCAGCGCCATGCTAGGCACGTCGTGACTCAACGGAAATGGTGCAATGTGCAGAGGTGGGGCACGCAATGGTGGAATTTCCACATTGCTCGGTTGGTTAAAAAGCATATTTACGGTTATATGACCTTACAAAAGCATGTGCAGTCAGTCTATAGCTACTTATATTGCATTAAAGCACACATGCGTGTGATTATATCATTAGACTAGATGATTTCAGTTTTTTTTCTCGTGTGTGGGGTTTCCTGCTTGATTACGAATTACTCACATTCATTCTTGTACTTGTAGTTGCATTCATGCGAAACATTGAGGTTTTCAATTCTAATTAGGCTGGAAACTTGTCAGCATTGCCGTTTCTTTTTTTCGCCAAACAGAACGAGCCTAACTATGATCGGCCTAACACTGCTGCACTTTATGGTGTCACCAATGAGGCACCAAAATAAATTGTTCTAGAATGTAGTAGCCACATTTGGTTGTACTTGCCTCATACGAGTAGTCGTTTTTGTAGACGTACGTCTTCTCCTCCCAGGACCCACGCCCTTTCAGTTCCCCGGTGCCGTCTTTGGTGGCCTCGCAGACGTACACTTCTCTCTCGCCGAAGTCGAAGATGACTACCCAGTGCTTATGCCACAGGTCGCCGCACTGCGACGTCGATGACGAAGCGAGGCCCATCAGCAGGCTCCCACATGGGATCGGATGGCTGCAGAGGTAGACATGACACGCTTCCAGAGACCGTGCACTACGAATCGTCGTATTCTGATCGTCGAGTGACGGCCGAAGCATGCTTCCTTTGTTTTTTGTTTTCTTTTTGAGACACCGGTCAGACGTTGCTAAACCTGTGTGATCGCTGCGAGTGTCGAGAATCGCCGGATATTCGAGCGGATGGCACGAACAACGGCAACCCGAGCAAAGAGCGACTCGTCGAGGGCGTTATCAAATATTGTCGCAGTTCCGCGTCTCACTCGCTGCCTCCGACTCCTGCCACTGTTGCGCTACGGCGTTGGCATCGGTAACGATACAAGTTGAGTAGAAAAGTTTCGGTTGCACCAGCGTGGGAGATACCTACATTTTCATTACACCCCTTCCACATATCGTGATATATGTGAGGGGTCCACGCCAAGACATTGATGCTTTGGGTCACCAACAAATGGCGCATTAGGCATTTCATGTCTATAGTCATTGTATATACCATGATAAACTACGCACAGGTGCTTATAGTTGCACGTAGGTAGGTCCGTCATCGGGCCCACCGACGCATCCACGTTAAGAAGGAAAGGCACTGCTCTCAAATGCAGGAACCCACATATGGTGCTGTTATTATTTCAAGTGTGCATCACCTTTGTATTTTCGTGTGTTTGCTGAGCATTTATTCACGCTGATATGCCGCGGACTTCGTTACTTCTTTGTGTATACCGTACATTTTTGTTCTTATCATGCATTGGTTGTGTGTATGACCACGCATTTTAAGGATGGGGGGAACAATGTGGTGTCGTGGTTTCGGTTACGGTTCCAGTTTCGCTTCGCTGGCCCCACAGAGGGCGTTGTATAAATGTATATATAGTGATTCTTGTGCACATATAATTGGGTCTCATGTGTGCCACTCTATTCATTCTTCTTGGCCGGTGCTTCGGGCCCCGGACCTCGTGTTCGCCGCGCGTCGTGTTCGATGCACGATACAACATGACACGGTGCAGCGGCCCCTTGTATATATTTCTCGCCCGTTTATTGCGCGTCGCTGGCGCGATAACTTTCGCTCTAACAAAGTGCGAATTCAGGTGACACTAGCACTGCACCATGTAACATGGCAATCACCATGAAGTAATATTTTGAGGACAAATAGACACCTCCTCTGGAATTGTGCGCCACCGCCGGGTAATCAAGAAGCAATGTTAACTAACGTCTGCAGCAAAATCATAGGCCAAGGGCCAGGCAACCAAAGAGACGTGGTCCAGCACGTGCTTGGCATCCTGGAATGCCAGCGGCCGGAAGCGGCGCGCCCATCGGTTTGACGCGAGTAGGTAAACTGCTCTGGGACGTCCGAGCACGCTAGTGTTTCGCTTTGAAACCCATACCATTTCCCTTAGTAAACTACAAAAGCCACAAAACACCGAAACCAGAAAAAAGCAGGGCACTAGAAACAGAGACAGATCTCGGCGTTTTGTGGCTTTTGTAGTTTACTAAGTATGTACCAACATGCCTAACAAACAACTCTTCTGTTCCCCATCTCCCTTTATGCCATCGTCAATAAAGTTGCTTACCTCACTCAGCACGAAGATCATTCAGGTCACAGCTTTTCCGTTGGCGGCGCTGGCGTGCACCATGCCCGTAAAGTCGATGACGATGACGCCGATGTGATGAAAACGATGATGCTAATGACGATGAAGAACAAACGTGTTCCAGGTCACGCATTTTCTTTCTGCCCTCACGGCACAGCACATGTGAGGTACCCACTACACGCCACGACGACGACGCTGACGAAGAAGATGACGATAATGATTACGGACAACGACTGGCTTGGCAGTATGATGTCGTCTCGACATGTTTACGATATATTTTGTATGACTGGAAACAATCTACAACTACCCGACGAACGTGTCTATAGACTTCTTCTTTGCCAAATTTGCTACTTCAAAGCAGTAATAATGAAAGTGAAACTAAATTCTCAACTCAACACAACATACCAGCTACGACGAATAAAGAGCCTGCACACCCCTCGGCGCTCATTTGCACGCACGAAAGGTCACTCTCACGGGTGACTCACGGTAACCGCGAACGATTCCAATGTTTCAACCCACTCGTCGTCATTCACTTCATGGATATGCTATGTTCTTTTTTTTTGTCGCAGCTTTGCATATATTTGCGGCATAGTTCAGAAAAAACCTCCTTCCTTCTCATATTTTGCCAAATATAAATAAAAAGAAATATCAAATGAGAAAAGTCGAATAGGCAAGATTCTAGGCAAGCCACGGCGTTCGCATTTTGGTGGGCGCGAAATGGTTGAGACCCGGGATGTCAGTGCATGCCAAAGAGCCCCAGATAGTCAAAGTGACCGTAGCCCTTAACACGGCGCCTCTCATGATCATGGTCGTGGTTTTGGGACGTAAAACGCCCCGTACTCCTGCGCTTACAGACAAAAGTTCAACAAATCGTTCAGTCCCCGTTGCTTTTGGCGCAGCGCTCTAAAACAAAAACCACTTACTCGGAAAAACAACGAGTGCTGCTGAAACACGTGCAATCACCTTTTATCGTTTCATAAATAAGGTCATGGTAACGGAAATAATACGAAGATGTAGGTAGATGCGGTGTAAACTAAGCACTATATTAGGCCTCAAAACGCTGCACTGCGCAGCAGCTGGAGCAAATCACGATGATGTACTCCGACTTTATGAGAAATATTCACATATCGTACGCACACATCATTATATTTTTGCGCTGTTCCATTTACCATACAGCTGTTTCATACTGAGCGAGAAGTCATCGTGGATGATATCGCCTGAATACACTACAATAATTTATGGAGTACAACATCTCGAAGCGCTCCGAGCAGCGCTCTTAGTTGTCTGCATTGCAGTAGTGGTGGCCACGCAAGAGAGATTCGAAACCTGGCTCTCTTAATGGCGGTAAAGTACTCGACCACAGAGCTTCACCAGTCGTTGAAACCAGTTTGTTGTAAATACACTAGAGGGAACTCTGGCGCTAGTGTCTATGGGAGCTGCAACGTACGGCACTTCAGTGAGCATGGGAATGATGGGTAGTACACACATTTGTCTAATCTTCGTACCTTTAGCTTGACTTAGCTTCTCATGGCTTGAAGCTGCTTTGTCGCGAAATGACAATCGGTAAAAATTTTAGCAGTTACGCTTCAACTCTTCAAATTTTAGGCTCACCAATTCAAATCGGACCAAGTAGTTCACAGCAGTGCATTTTTTATTCAAAAGAAAACCAAAACACAGCAATACACGAAGCCACAAATGCGTTCGAAGCCCTCAAGCAGCAAGGCTAGGCAAATTTGTGTACTACCCATAATTCCCATGACGGCTGAATGATCGCAGCCCCATAGTCCGTTTTAGTTATTTCAGCAAACCCTATGTTCGAAACCACTTTGCAAAAACAATATGCACAGTTGTCATGTCTGGAGAAGAGCCACGTCAACGGAAGTGATATTGCTCGGTAGAAGCGCAGAATCGCACCAGGTGTCATGCCATGTCATTTGAATAACGACGGTGTGATTGAACTGTGCCAACCCTTCCCAACTGCTCTGCTATTTGTATCACCATCATCACCAGCTACAGCTTAAGTTCAAAACACGGCGTGTCATACATAGGCTCATGCTTGAGCTCGCAAGCGCCCATGATGATGACTATCGCCTTCGACTCGCCTTAGGCAAATGCGTATAGGCCCCGGGAGTTTTTTGTTTCATTATTCACAAAAGGCACTTTTCATTTCATTACACATTTATTTAAGGTGTACGCACGCAGTATGCTGACATCGATAGTCCGCGATCATAAAAATAAACACGTGAGAGAGGCGCTAAAGAGTGACTGCAGGAATTATTTACGAAATTGGCAAGTTGAAAGCAGATAATTTATTTATTTGTTTATCAATTTCTAAAGATAACTAACTATTGTACGCCAAAAGCTTCATGTTCGGTGTTACATGAGTAATTGGCTTTGATACCAGCCAAAAGGTTAGTCGATAGTGGCTGTTGAATTAATGTGAATCGTATAGTGTAAGGCAAGTGCACGTCGACATTTCGAGTCTTGTGCTCGGTTGCAACAAAAGAGCAGCGCAAATGAGTGGTTTATTGTTTGCGCTGGTCGAAGGGAAACCGCACTATATAGAATTACTCGTTCGGCTAGACAAGCGGTGAACTATTGAGATAGCTGCATGGCAGTTCATATAAGCTGCACGATATCGTTTCTGGAAAGGGCTGATTGATTGATTGATTTGTGGGGTTTAACGTCCCAAAACCACCATATGATTATGAGAGACGCCGTAGTGGAGGGCTCCAAAAATTTCGACTACCTGGGGTTCTTTAACGTGCACCCAAACCTGAGCACAAGGGCCTACAACATTTCCCCCTCCATCGGAAATGCAGCCTCAGCAGCCGGTATTCCATCTCGCGACCTGCGGATCAGCAGCCGAGTACCTTAGCCACTAGACCACCGCGGTGGGGCTTCTGCAAAGAGCCCTTCTTGTGATTGACGACAGTGCTGGCTGTTCAAACAACGCTTCCCCATGGAGAAACATGCGCGTCAATTTCTTACTTGTGGCCCAAAGCACAATGCTTGTCACGTGGTTAGACTTCTATGCCTGCTAGTTTGTCTACAGTAGCACGCCAGTTCCAGAATGGAGACTTGCAGCGAACGCCTAGATTAAAGAACCAGCGAACGCTTCAGGGCACGCGTATATATATCCTTAGGTTCACGCAAAAATTTAGGCTTAAGTTTCCAACAGATACACCTAAGAAACTTCCACCGAAACAGGAAATCAAAGTTTCCACTTTCACCGCTTACTTTGTGTAGAGGTAAGCGCCGTCAACATGAACTGCCGGATGTGGTAGACAAACTGCGGCTCGAATTAACATGCATTGTAATGTCTTCGGGGAAAATGCAAGGCTATATAGCTGTACTATTTAGGATATCAGTACAGGGCTCGATGAACATTGTGGCAAAAAAAAAAACACACTTGCCTTTGTTTTATGGCGATTTACCGTTAAACAATACAGTACAATACTTTAGCGTCGAAAGATAAGCATGAATTGTCAATAACGAAGGTCACACGCACACTCGGCACTGCGGTTATTTTTGTAAGGCCAATACAGGTTCTCTGTGCCTCCACTGGAAGAAAAGCGCGCCTTCGGAGAAGGGAGAGCTCTCGCGTCGATCTGAAAAAAAAAGAAGCGGTTAGAATACTTAGTATGCCAATGCAAGAATGTTTTCACGCCACGAATGCTCTATCGTCACGTAAAAAGGCGAAGACGGTGTGTTTGACGCATATTAAGGCTTCTTTCTGCATTCAGTAAGGTGCACATTTTTGTAAATGAAGCTATGTGGAGTGATCGGCCGGCAAAAGTACTTTTAGGACCTTAACGCTGACCTGTGGGCAACGCGATAGTGTTATCTTGCCTCGTTGGAACCACGATTCGCTTGCCATGCTTCACTTCTTGATTGACAGCTGTGAGGGTTCCAGTGGCCTATGTGTGGTCTAGTAACCTATATTTGAGAAATATCCTCTGCTCGTCTGTAATTTAGTAATAGTACATGTGATTTTACGTCCCAAAACCACGATATGTATATGAGAGAAGCACGTCTGTAGTAGCAGCTGGAAACTTTGTTGATGCTGTTGCGTGTAATGGCAAATTACCACTGAGCTATTTTTAATTGTTTAGGTATACAACCACCCGCAACGAACGGAATTGAAAAGGAATTAAATTGCACGCACTGCCAAGCAGTATTAAATCCGCAACCCTGACTGCTCGCCTGACAAAACTACTGTCTTCTTCCGGCGCATTTTGTACTGTGACGAGCTTCTGTGGTATGATACTTCATGATATGCAACGCATAATTCCTGGGTTTTATTCTGGCTAGAACTTGTATTCACTGCATAATAATTGCTACTCTTTGCTCAAGCAGAACACTAATTCTTCACACAGGCATCAACAGGGCATCTTTTGTGACCCAGGCAATTTAACCAGCACTAAATTGGCTTTCCAACAGTGAGTAATTTACTTGGTTATTTATAATATAATACCTTTACCGTAGTACACTTGAAGTGAAAATCCAATGTGGAGGATAATTTCATGCACACACATGCACGCACGCACACAAACACACACGTGTGACCAGACTTTGTCAAAGTGACAAAGTCTGGTCTCTCTCTCTCTCTATATATATATATTGTGAGCATTATTTATGCGTCCCATCTTTTCATCTGTAAATACTCATCATCACCAGTCAAGTTTAGGTTGTGGGGCACATACTCGGGTCAATAAAAGGAGAGTCTCGAGTGTTCTCGACGCCATCTTACAAGTGGTGGAGAGTGCTGCCCGGTTCCTGCGTCCTCTCGCGTTCTCGGACACCCCAGCGTCTTCTAGAAACATCCCTGGAGCTCCGTTCAGGCCGCCGCTTAAACGACCTGGGTCCGGTAATGTCGCAAGCCGCCCAGTCCAGCGTGCCAGCTTCGCCACCGCTCCCACCGGCAAGAAACCCTTCTCACCTGGTCACCAGCCCTCAAAAGGATCCTCCGCTGTTCGCAGGGCTTCCGGGTGAAGATGTTGAAGACTGGCTAGAGGAGTATGACCGCGTGAGTGTTATCAACAACTGGGATGAGCCTGCGAAACTCACCCACGTTGCATTCTACCTGAGCGGCGTCGCAAAAACGTGGTTTTTCAACCACGCCACAGATTTTCCGACATGGCCCGCCTTTACACGTCAGCTCCGCCAGATTTTCGCCAACCCGTCAGTACGCTCGGATATCGCCAAAAAGAGGCTTGGCGCACGTGTTCAACGCCCTGGCGAGTCTTACACTTCTTACATCGAAGATGTTCTCGCCCTTTGCCGCCGCATCGACAACAATATGGCGGAAAACGACCGTGTGCGCCACCTGCTAAAAGGAATTGCGACTGTCGCTTTTAATGCGCTTGTGGTGCAAAATCCTCAAACCGTAGCCGATGTTGTCGCTACCTGTCAGCGCCTTGAGGAGCTTCAGACCACTCGGGTACAACCTGATATGTCTGAGCTGAGCTCAAGTCAAGATACAACAGAGCTGCGTGCACTGATTCGCTCTATCATCCGCGAGGAACTTCACGCACAGGCTTCACCTCGCCACCTCGATATCCGAACGACGCCACCCGCCACTAGTTTGCGCGACGTCGTGAGGGAGGAACTGGCCTTAATGACTAGTACACCAGCTCCGAGTTCACATCCCATGTCCAGTTATGCTCACGTTGCTGCAACGACACCTACGCCCCACCAGAGCCTGGCCTCGATGACTGTCACACCTGTCCCGAGCTCATATCCTGTGGCCATGCCAACGTATGCTCAGGTTGCTGCTAGGACGCCTGCACCCCAGCAAAGCCCAATGCAGTTACCAGCGCCCGAAGTGCATGGTTCGCTCAACTCACTCGCACCGCGACCGTCTTCCCAGCCTTACAACGCCTGGCGCAGTTCGCGGCCGACTTGCTTCTATTGCGGCATCCGTGGTCATATTTCAAGGTTTTGCCGACGCCGTCAGCAAGACGAACGGCGAGGCTACGATAACCTTGAACGGGACGACTTCTACGCGACTGGACCACCCTATCGTCGGCTGTATCCGAACAGCACACGTCGGTCGCCGTCTCCGCAGAACTTTGACCCAGTTGGCAGTTCCCGGTTCTCACGTCGTCGCTCACCTTCACCGATGCGGCGTTCTTCTTCTCCTCTCCGACCTTCTACTTCGATTCCCGACCGCCAACTGGAAAACTGAACAGTGCAGCTTCGGGAGGGAAAGCTGCATCTTTCGAACTGCGTCAAACTCCTCCGGACCGCCCATCGAATGTTTTATTGGTGTATGTTGAAGGTATGCAGACAGAGGCACTGGTAGACACAGGCGCATCACATTCCGTAATTCGTGCAGACTTTTGTGCCCGCTTGAAAAAAGTTAGGACGCCCTACGATGGTCCTCCTCTTCGTTGCGCAGATGGAGTCCCTATTCAGCCTTCAAGTGTTTGCACAGTCCGTGTTTTCATAGATGGCATCATTCACCACATTCAGTTTCTTGTACTTCCTTTGTGCACTCACACAGTAATTTTAGGATGGGACTTCCTTTCTTCGGCATCAGCTTTCATATCGTGTCGTCAGCGAGTCATTCGAATGTCAGCTACTGAGAGTTCATCGGATGTCGATCCATACAGCTTCCGTTTCATTGCTGCTACTGATTGTTTCATTTCGCCAGGAGATGAACAACTTCTAACGATCGCTTCGGATACTATAGTTAATGGTGACGTGTTCATAGCTCCATCAGTTCACTCGAAACCTGCGGGGCTTACCATAGCACCCGGCCTTGTGCGGTTTAACGACGGTAAAGCATTGGTCACCGCCTTGAATCCAACTTCTTCGCCAGTGATGCTGCCCCAGGGCACTGCTGTGAGCTGCTTCGCTGACAGTGAGTCCTTTTCACTGCTGCCCCTTCACGCAGAATCACCGCCTTTGTCTGCTACTACTGATATCAAGGCTACCACTGTTACCTTAAATGACACCATAAGTCCTCACCTCACTGCCGAGCAAAAGAGAGACCTCTTAGACCTTCTCCAAAAGCACAGCCTTTCGTTTGATGTACATTGCAAAGTTCTGGGCCGCACCTCCGTTGCAGAGCACAGCATCGAAACCGAAGGCAGCTCCATTGTACGCCGCCGCCCATACCGTCTCTCTTCGGCTGAACGGCAAATTATCGAGAAAAACGTCGCCGACATGCTCAAACGGGATGTTATTCGACCTTCATCCAGCTCCTGGTCGTCTCCTGTGGTGTTGGTCCGGAAAAAGGATGGCTCTGTCCGCTTTTGTGTTGATTACAGAGCGCTCAATAAGATCACGAAAAAAGACGTATATCCGTTGCCTCGCATAGATGATGCCCTGGACTCCCTACAAGGCGCAGAATATTTCTCCAGCCTCGACCTCCGATGCGGGTATTGGCAAATACCTATGCGCGAAGCAGACAAGGAGAAAACAGCGTTTGCGACGCCTGACGGGCTTTACGAATTTAACGTCATGCCCTTTGGCTTATGCAACGCTCCAGCAACATTTGAGCGCATGATAGATACTGTCTTACGTGGTCTCAAATGGAAAACCTGTTTATGTTATTTAGACGACATCGTCATTTATTCTTCTACTTTTTCTCAGCACCTTAAGCGTTTGGACGAAGTTCTAACGTGCATTTCAAACGCTGGCCTACAGCTCAATACAAAAAAGTGCCACTTCGCCAGCACAAGCATCAAAGTATTGGGTCACCTTGTCAGCAAAGACGGCGTTCGACCCGACCCCGACAAGGTTGCTGCCGTAATTAGTTTTCCACGTCCGCGCAATCAAAAACAATTGCGAAGTTTCGTCGGCCTGGCGTCTTACTTCCGCCGCTTCATCCGTCACTTTGCTGCCATTGCGGGGCCGTTACACAAGCTTCTGACGTCAGGGACGGATTTCACGTGGACTGACGAGTGCGAGCGTGCTTTCCAAGCCCTTAAGCGTGCTTTGACATCAGACCCCGTCCTCCGTCACTTCGATGAGAGTGCACCCACTTTCCTGCACACAGATGCCAGCGGCCACGGAATCGGTGCTGTCCTCCTCCAGCGCGACGACACTTCACGTGAGAGAGTAGTTGCGTATGCCAGCCGCGCACTAACACCAGCAGAGCAGAACTACTCGATAACAGAGCAGGAATGTCTCGCTGTCGTTTGGGCCATCCAGAAATTTCGACCTTATCTGTATGGACGCCACTTTACTGTGGTTACCGACCACCATGCCTTATGCTGGTTGCCCTCGCTGAAGAATTTGTCTGGGCGCCTCGGTCGCTGGATACTGCGTTTGCAAGAGTACACTTTTGACGTTGTGTACAGGTCCGGCAAACAGCATCAGGATGCTGACGCTCTCTCTCGCTGCCCTCTGCCACTTTCATCTCCAACCACGCATCCCGAATGCCCCTCAGGTGATCAAGCGGCTTCCTGTTCACTCACGTTATCACCCCTGGCAGTTGCTGGGTCGCTACCTTTAAACAACAGCGCCCAGTTTGCCGCGTACCAACGTGACGACCCCTACTGTAACCGCATCATCGGATACTTGAATGGCTCGCCTTCTCCACCTAATGCCAGACTACGTCGTCAGCTACGGCTGTTCAAGCTAGAGAACAATGTCTTGCAGCACTATACTTACAATGCGGATGGGCATCGGTGGGTGCCAGTACTTCCCCGTTCGCTGCGAAAACAAGTTCTCGAAGCATTGCACGACGACCCATCAGCTGGACACTTGGGATTTCAAAAGACCTACAACCGCGTTAGGAGCCGTTTCTTCTGGCCCGGTATTTCTACCTTTGTGGCTAATTATGTCGCTTCTTGCGCACTTTGTCAACGCCGGAAACGACCAACTTCAGCTCCTGCTGGCTTATTACAACCCATTCCATGTCCCGACACACCTTTTGCCGCTGTCGGAATAGACCTCGTCGGGCCACTTCCCGTAACGCCAGCGGGCCACCGCTGGATCGTCACAGCCATCGACCACCTCACACGATACGCGGAGACCGCTCCTCTACGCACTAGCTCCGCCTCGGACGTTGCCGCCTTCTTTTTAGAAGCCATTGTGTTGCGTCATGGTGCACCTCGCACGTTGTTGAGTGACCGGGGCAAGGCCTTCATGTCGACAATTCTTGACGAAATTCTAAAAACTTGTGGCACACTTCATAAGACCACATCCGCTTACCACCCGCAGACAAATGGGCTGACAGAGCGATTCCACCGGACTCTAATCGACATGATATCCATGTACATCGGACCGAACCACGATAATTGGGACAAAATCTTGCCGTTCGTAACATTTGCACACAACACCGCTGTTCAACGAACCACCGGGTATTCACCTTTCTTCCTCGTCTATGGTCGTGCACCGACATTCACCATTGACACCTCTTTCTTCAATGTAATGGCAAAAACGTCGACGACTACGCCAGAAGATTTCGTCTCAAGGCTTGCTGAGGCACGTCAACGTGCTCAACTCAACACGGAGGCCAGTCAAGAAGACCGCAAGCAACGCTATGACAGCTTTCGTCGAGACGTCACCTTCCGTCCTGGAGATGAAGTATTACTTTGGACGCCTGTTCGCACACCCGGATTGTGTGAAAAGTTTCAGTCTCGCTTTCTAGGACCTTACGTTGTTTGTGAAAGAACATCTCCGGTCAATTACCTTGTCACTCCCGTCGAGGGTTCCTTGGACCGTCGTTACCGTGCCTCCGAGATTGTCCACGTTTCACGTCTTAAACCCTTTGTGCGCCGTACCTTTCCCGCCTAAGTCTCGGCTGGGCCGGCCGCTCAAGTGCGCGGGGAAAATAAGTGTGAGCATTATTTATGCGTCCCATCTTTTCATCTGTAAATACTCATCATCACCAGTCAAGTTTAGGTTGTGGGGCACATACTCGGGTCAATAAAAGGAGAGTCTCGAGTGTTCTCGACGCCATCTTACAATATATATAATGTTACACAAGGCAAGGTAACTTAAAGGGGGTTTTTTAATGGGCCCTGAGTCCGCGATCACAGTATAATGATGATCTGCACCGCCATGGCTCGTACCCACTCAGAGGGATCGCAGTGAAGGCAACGTCGTCTTCATTCTCTACACGCGCTTCCCTTGTTTTTCTTGGTAGTGATACTTCTTATCAATATATATATATATATATATATATTGTATATATATATATATAAAAAAACATGGCGTATGAACCAGGCCACGTCTCCCATACATACATACATACATATATATATATATATATATATATATATATATATATATATATATATATATATATATATATATATATATATATATATATATATATATATATATATATATATATATATATATATATATATATATATATATATATATATATATATATATATATATGTATGGGAGACGTGGCCTGGCTCATACGCCATGTTTTTTTCCGTTCTGCACTTCTTCATCGGCTTCTACCAACCATCGCTTCATACGTCACACGATTCACCCTCCCGCCGAAAGAAGGCATGGATTACGAACAAGAATAAGTAAACAAGGAGAGGTTAAAAAGTCACAAATGTCAGCATTCACAATTGGTTCTATGCTCCAGGGGAGTTCCGTAAACTCTCAAAGACTTCAGAGGAGAGTGCAGCAGCCCGGTTAACGCAGGAGTTCTGGTGGGCGAGGCTGGTGGTTGCGTCCTAGATAACACAAAAATGCTTAGGACGTAGAGATAGGAAATAATCACAGCTGGCATTCTTGTGAAGAACGAACGAGGTTCTAACATCTTGCAGAATCGACAGTTCCGATATTGTAGGCATCGAATTTCTCGTCGAGGGTGATACAGTGGCCATGCAGGCAGCTTGCGTGCTCGTTGATCGAGGTTGATTGGGCGCTGCCTGTGTTCCTGCCGAGTATAAGGGGTGCTTTTGTGGCTTTTGGAGATTTTTCTATAGCTATGTCGCAGATGTTTTGATCGAAGGCGCATTCTTGAACGCTGGTGCAGAAAAGTGCCTCTACTTTTGTTTCTGTGAAGATGGCTGAAATGCGGAATCAGTCTTTTCTGTAGTGGTCGTTGTGGTAGCGGTGATGGTTGTGGTGGCCGTTGTTCACGCCGCAAGTGTGCTTGCGATGTCGCTTTAGTTCTTCGTTCACCTTGTTGGTGTGGCCATTTTAGCTGCTGGGCCTCTCATTGTTGCTTTTGTTGGCATTGCTTATGTTGCTCTATCTGTCGAGTTGAACTTCTTTTAGAAACATGAGCCCGCTTTTCTTTATAGGTTGATGTGACCAGCAAATAGTCGATACTTGTTAGGGTGTCGCGATTCGTGTCAGGCAATGGACATAGTGTGCCAGAATTGACAGAAAAATCTGCTGAGGCTCTTGCAACGACATTCTTAATGGACGTTCCTGGCACAGGGAAGTGCTTGAAAGTTGATCCTTCCGAGCCTCCTGTGTTGATAGGGCTCTCAGGTGGCTGGGAACTCGACGGCGACACTGCGAAAGGATTGGTTTGGTCAGATTTTACTTGGGACTGTTTCTCTGTGTCCGCACCTTGGGAGATAAGCTGTTCTGATGCATGAATGAGGACGGTTGGCCCTGGGCTTGGCTGAGTATATTCAGAGTTCCGCAGCTCTATCCCAACCATTGTGAGCGTGCTAGATGTGAGGCGGGCGTTGTTAGCGACGAAAGAGCCAAGTGACGGAAAACCAGGAGGTAGCCCAATTGTGCTAGATGGAAAATAAGCTGATCCAATGTGTGGAGACTGATTTTCACTCTTTGAGTCGTCATGGCGTTGTTCGGCATTTTCCTCGTGTGTCAGCTGGTCTACCATGAACAAGGCGTCCTTATGACATGAATAGTGACCATTAGGAGCCTTTGAAGAGCTGCGTCGTAGAAAACCGGGTGGTGGACCATGTATGCGAGACGAAGCATGAAAGGCATCAGTAGGGTGGGCGACGTCTCGTGTCGTATGTTGGTGCCACGACTTTGGAAAGGCCGACTTTCGTGAAGAGAAACCTGGTGGAACGCCATGTTTCTTGAGAAATAAGCGTGGACTGTGACGGCCGAGTGTGGTTGTATGCAGATGGTCGGTAATGAGGAAGTCCTTGTCGTAGTCATTAAAACGGGCAATAATCTCTTCCCTGATCTTTTGCCATGATTCGTCGTTTTCGAATATGTGTGTCAGGTAAAACTTGAATGCCTCACCGGAGATGTAGTCAGTGAAGTTGGTGATCATTTCCCGTTCCGACCATGATGCAGTGGTTGCGTGGTGCTCGAACAGGTCGAACCAGTCCTGCATGGGTCCATCGTCCGCTGCTCCGGTGTACTTGGGGATGGGAAGGTCGTCTGATGGTGCTGTCATAATGCTGGTCTTGGTGTAGTGTTGGGATGTACTTTCGTGGTCCACGTTCGGTCACTGCGTCTTGCTGAGACGTTCGGAGATGGTGGCTGGCTGATGAAGTGGCCGCCTGGTCTTCATCCTGTCGACTCGTGTGACGCTATGATGATTGGGAGACGTGGCCTGGCTTGCTTGCTTGCTTGTTCCTTTGTTTTGTGGCTCTCACCCACTAAGGGGGATTGGCCAAGAAGCCGGTGGTTAATGCAAGTAAATACCTATAGATTTTCTAGATTAGGCGAATATGATTACTGTGTTTTGACTGTGAAATTAATTTGGCGCAATGTAAAAAAAGAAAGAAAAAAGGGGGGGAGAAATAATGGAATTTGTTGAATATCTGTAATGGAATCGTTATACGAAATTTTCCTGAAAGTTGAATCATTGCAGTGTATCAGCTAAATAATAAGTGATAGTGTGACTAGTAAAATTCGGGAGCTGATGGCTGACTCAGCAAGGTAATCTTCTTGTGTTATATATGAATTCGCAGAGAGCCCCGCAGATGTTCCTGTCGCCATGTCCCAATGAAATGGCCCCAAAAGACAAAATATTGGGAGTATTAAGTGATATTCCAAATTTTCTGAATAAAATTTCGAAGCACTTTTTTCTTTGATTTTTGAATCGGTGACATGTGATAAGAAAATGGTCGATATGTTCAGGTTCGTTACAGCTTGAGCACAGAGGGGATGGCACCAGACCAGACCTGTGTAAGTAGAAATTAAGAGGTGGTACACGGCAACGTAATTTTGTTACCAAGACTTCCAATTTACGCGTGGGACACCATTTATTATTCCATGTGAATTGCAGGTGCGAGAAATCTGGATTCGGTATCATGGTTTTTGATGAGTCTTCAAGAAGGGAAAGTTTTCTAAACCTCGCTGCTGTTACATAAGCTGTAGGAGGCATGATTGGCACAATCGGAAGATCAAGAGATGTTCGCGCAAGTTTGTCAGCCATCTCGTTTATAAATATACTACGATGGTCTGGCACCCATAGCATTCGCACTAGACGAATGTTTGCTGGGATTAATGATTTAAAAGTCTCTAGTACTGCTGATGTCGACGACGATGATAAGAATGAACACACGGATTACGAGTCAGTCACTATCACAGCTGTCGAATGAGTCGCAGGAAGTTTACGAATAGCTAGTATAACGGCCGTTAATTCCGCTTCAAATATTGGTGTATAATCTGGGAGGCGTAATGAAAATGACCAGAATAATGAGAGAGAAAAAATACCCACACCTGCCTTCTCGCCACTCATAGATGTATCTGTTGCAATTACTGTATTAGTACCTAATTGAGACAGGTGTTGTTCTAATAAACCAATCAAATATTTAGAGGGCAAGTGTTTAGCGTTCATGGGGAAGATATCGTCAAATTCTATTTGCACTTGGCCGATTGATTTGACAGATGGTGTGATCTCGAATATATTAACATTTAAAGCATCTAGAAGTGTTTGAACAAATAGCACTTGGGGTTTATATACACGGGACCAATGCTCATTGAAAAAGACACCAGGCTCGGCAAAGAATACAAATTGTCGCCTTCTTAAAGTGGATTCAGAAAATTTTAAATAGGTGTTTACTGTTAAAATACGAAATCTGCAAGCAAGGGTGGGTATCCGAGCTTCTTGATACAAAACATTGTTAGCTGTGAATTTTGGCACACCTAAACAACTACGTAGGGCTTCCCGCTCTAAGAGAAAGAGGGGGTTTATTTTGTATGCTGGTCCACCAGAGAATAGTACACATCCGAATTCAAGAATCGGACGAACGTACATGCGAGAAATCATGATCATCGTATCTCTGCGAAGACCGGAACGGAGGCGGCCAAGCCTACTTATCATTCCAACAGCGCGTGTAGCCTTAATTTTAATATATTCAACGTGGTCACGCCAGCTCAGTTTTTGATCGTACAGTACACCCAGATATTTAATACAATTAACCTGGGGTATTATTCCTTGATGGTACTGAAGAGAAATAGTAACTGGTGCGTCCAACGGAAAAACTATTATAGCACTTTTAGTTACGTTCAGGTTCATATGAATTTTCTGAAACCAGGTTTCAAATGTTGCCAAATAACACTGTAAAGTCGAATGTAGTGAATGAATATCGTTGTCAGATGCAAAGAACGCGACATCATCTGCATATACATATACGTGTACCTTATCACTCTGTGGTATTGAACTTAACAAAATGTTAAATAGCACAGGCGATAGAACAGAGCCTTGAGGAACACCTCTCGTTTGGCTATACTTCGGCGTGGAAATACCTCGTTGGAAGCAATAAAATTTTCTGTCTTTTAAAAATTCGTATATCCAATTTGTTATGTACTGCGGGAACGTAAGCTCTTTTAGGACATTGATAAGAATAGCATGTTCAACACTGTCATATGCCTTGGCTAAATCAAGGGTTACTAGGGCCGCATATTGTCGTCTGTGCCGAGCAAGCTTTATACGAGCCTCTAAATCAACATGCGCCCACCATATAGAGTAACCTGGTCTAAATCCAATCTGGCACGCACTGAGTATCGCATTATCTGTTATGAACTTCGTAACTCTAATGTAAAGTATTCTTTCTATTAACTTAACTACGTGTGATGTTAAAGCGATTGGCCTAATGTTATCTATCTGCATTCCTAGTCCCTGTTTTTTAAGAAGCGGTATTATTTTTGCAAGTCTCCAGTCAGGAGGTATCCAGCTATTTTCAAGTGAATAGTTGACAACGTTAAGGAGGTCTTCAGGAGAAATGTCGAATAATATTTTTAACATTTCCGAAGTGACGCCATCTGGTCCAAGACCTGTGTTTGGCAGAATACGAACGACGTGCGCAAGTTCATCCCTACTTACTTCAATAAAATCATTTTCGAATGATGGTTTTGCACACTTTATTTTAATTTGTGATGTAAATCTCTTCTCCAATTCTATTGCAATTTCCGTTAATGTATTTTCCAAATCGGTTGGAGAAAAAATAACTGAGTCAATATTTACGTGCGCTGTAATAGCTTTACGATTACAGAGAAATCTGAATAGAGCTTTCTTGTTGCCACTCTTGGATAAGTAGGTGTACCGTTTTTCTTCATAATCGTCTTTCGCTAATGAAACTGTTCTCCTAAAGGTAGCTTTAGCAAATAAATAATTTCTCCAATTAGTCGGACATTGGTTGGTGAGGAGTTTTTTCCATGCAGCGTTGCGGCGTCTATAATCTCTGGCGCAATCCGCATTCCACCAGGCAGATATGAATTTTCCCTTTGTTGAAGATATAGTGAACTGTGATTTTTTAATTGTACACTTCAGGGTGGAACAAAGGCTCATAGCTTTCATATTTGTTTCCATATTGAGCAAGGAAGACAGCGTTGACTGTAAGTTCTTTTTAAATTTAGAGTAGTTTACAAAACTTTGCACCTGGCGATCTACCGTCACTAAAGGAATGCTGACTTCAAATACCAGGGGGCAGTGATCACTACTTGTAGCAGTATCAAGAACAGTCCAAGACAATATTGTCACACTTGAGCTAGAAAATGTCAAGTCTAAGACGGACCTCGAATTACATCGAACGAATGTCGGAACTCTGGAGTTCCAACAAATAAGGTTATTCCGGTTAGTCCAGTCCCACAACCGTTTTCCTGATGAATCAGTGCGGAATCCCCATGAAAAGTGATGGGAATTGAAGTCTCCCGCAAATAGCATACTGTTTCTGCAAAAACTCGCAGTCACGTCAAGGGCTCTTTCATCTTGTATTCCAGCCGGAAAGTAGTTGTTGACTATAGATAGTGGCGCGCATCCGGGAAAGCGAATTTCCACAACCAATACTTCATAATCGTGTGATATTTGTTGGTAAACTAAGTGTGCTTTATGGCAAATTTTGGATGAAATGAAAAACATTAATCCTCCACCACGTGAGTCTCGGTCCAGTCGAAAGCACTGATAGTCTTTTAGATAGAAGTTTTGATCAGCAGACAGCCAAGTTTCTTGTAAAATTATGACGTCTGGAGATTGTTGAGAAATTAGGTATAATAAGTCTGTAGTTGCAGAGAGAATTGAACGGCAGTTTCACTGAAGTACTCTAAGGTACCCTATGATGATAAGCAAGCAGTAGCAACTGCTTGATCTAAGATACTATCTTTTAAGAAGTCCGCTTTAGTCCTAGGTTCCTTCACACTCTTTTTTGTTTTCGGATGAGAAGAATTATTAATTTTGCTAGTGGGTGATCTGGTGCGTTTCAAAAGGCGAGCATCCATATCTACATCCCGATTAATTATTGATTCTGAATGAGATATACCTTTCTGCTCAGTTGTGTTAGGACTGGAAAGCATTGCCTCGTTATCGATAGAGACATCTGACTGATGTTCGGCAGGTTTACTAGTTGAGGCACTAGGAGGTTTGATACGCTTAGTTATTCGATCAGATGCACCCAACATCTGTGAATCCATAATACTATTGAGTGAGTCGGACAAATTGAGTAAAAATTTTTCTAATACTTTTTCTACGGCCTTTTCTACCATAGCAGAAATGGACTGAGAAAGTGATGCATCCATAGAAAGAGGTGGACGAGCTGCTATACCAGCATAACCCTGACTCCTGCTTTGAAGTTCTGCAATTGCTTCTCTACGAGAGCATCGTCTCCTTTCAATGATTTCAATAACCTGAAGTTCCTTTGATCTTGCAAGGCAGTTAGGATCGTCTGCAGCGTGATTTGCCTTGCACAAACAGCATGTCTTATTGTCTGATTGACAATCAGCAGTACTATGACCAGCCCCGTATATGGCTCTGCATATGCGGCATCGAGTCTCCGATCAACAACCTTTAGTACTGTGTCCAAAGCGCCAACATTTAGCACATTGCAGCGGACGGGGAGCCAAAGCTTCGACCTTATAGATAAGCGGCCATGCCTTGATCTCCGAAGGGCGATCTGTTCCAGCGAATGTGGCAATTACAGTTTCAGTGGGAACTTTCTGTTGGTTTTCCTGTTTGGTACAGCGGTAAACAGAAATAACACCTGCTGGGGAAAATATGTCCAAGACTTCTGCTGGGCTTAGACTTGCGTCTACCCCCCGAACCAATCCTTTGCAGCAAGCTAGATGAGGTGGGATAAAAAAGCTCACCGGATGTGATGCAAAAGTAGTGCACTTCAGAAGGTCTTGGATGCAGGCCTTGTCTGGTGAGCAGCATAGTATCCCCCCGCGTCCAAACTGACGAACCTCTGTTCTCAGTAGAGAGTGGGGAGTGATCGCACGAAGTTCCGTTTGAATTGTCTTGGGGTTTTTCATGCGGATGAACCCACCGGTGGTCGGCATCAAAGCGACAGGAACGCTACGGGTTCCATTGCGGAGAAACAACTCCAGAGGAAGATCTTGAGGGGGAACAGAGGCTGACTAGAGGGCAGGCCTCTGGCCCGGAGAAGAAACAGACATGAAATAAGAAGAAGTTACACTTATCAATGCACTAAAACAGTTGCGGAACAAGAGGTAGATCTAATAAAATAAAATAAAAGTAACCGCCGGCTACTTGACCGCAACCCTGAGGATGGAACAAGGAACGCAGCCGCAATCGAGAGCAAACCGGGTCGACGCTATTCTCTCGCGGAACTCACCTGGCCTGGCTCATACGCCATGTTTTTTTCCGTTCTGCACTTCTTCTTCATCGGCTTCTACCAACCATCGCTTCATACGTCACATATATATATATATATATTGTGAGCGCAAGAAGCGAATGACTCTTAATTCTCTTTGATATCATCATCACCTGTACAACTTCTTCATCTGTAATTATCATCACCAGCGTGATTTAGCTCGAGCTTGACTGAATAACCCGGTTCCTCACAAGTGGCGGACGGTGCTTTTCGTTCCCTCAAGTCCTCTCGCCCGTTCTCGCTGGAGCTCCGCTCGGGTCGTCGCATACAACCCCCTGCCATGGCAGCCCAAGAAAACCCTGGCCCATCCAACGTCGCCATCCTACTGCAGCCCCCGCCACCCCCTCCGCCCAACAACATTCGCCTGCGTGATCCACCTGTGTTTTCCGGTCTCCGAGGCGATGATATTGAAGACTGGATCAAGAACTACGACCTCGTCAGTGATTCGAACAGGTGCGACAATCTACAGAAGTTGCGCAGCGTCCCATTTTACTTGTCCGATGTTGCGAAAACTTGGTTCTGGAACCACCACCCGGATCTTCCCGACTGGGACACTTTCGAGCAGCAAATTCGTCAGATATTTGGTGCCCCTGCAGTTCGCACTGAGGCAGCAAAGAAGAAGCTCGCTGAACGCACGCAGCTGCCAGGTGAATCTTACACCTCTTATATTGAGGATGTCCTTGCACTGTGCAAGCGCGTTAACACCAGCATGTCTCAGAACGACCAAATACGCCACATTGTTAAAGGTATTAACACCGTCGCTTTTAACGCCCTCGCCAAGCGAAATCCTGCCACCACCCAGGACGTGATAACCATCTGTCAGCGACTTGACGAGCTTCAGTCTCTTCGCCTTTGCTACGATGCCACCGACATTCGTTTGCCGGCACCCCTCAACTTGCGTGGGCTTATTCGCGACATCGTTCGTGAAGAGCTTCACGGGCGCTGCTCTTCCTGTGCTGCGGAAGTTACTTTCCCGTCTGAAAAAGATAGCTTGCGAGACCTGATTAAACAAGAGATCGCCTCCGCATCGCATGCGACGTGTTCCAACAGTCCCTGCGTGCGCCAGACGCGCACGTACGCCGAAGTTGCCGCGCTCTCTGCCGCACCCACCATTTCTGTGCCTACAACAACAGACCATACGCCTGTGGCTTGGTTGTCACCACCAGTGCGTGCACCACCTTACTACGCACCTCAGCGCCCACCTCGACCAATCTGTTACTACTGCGGCTATCGAGGACATACCGCTTGGTTTTTTCGAAGGCGCCAACAAGACGAGCAACGCGGCTACGCTCCTGAAGAACATCGAAGCTTCCGTCCGACCATGAACTACCTACGACCACCCTCCCGATCGTCCTATTACCGTTCACCGTCTCCTACCTACCATACGGACATGCCTGGGAATTCCCGTACGTCTCGCCGCAGGTCGCCTTCGCCAGGTCGCCGTTCAGTGTTGCCTCTGCGGCCCGCCTCCCATTCCACGAACACCCACGCGGAAAACTCCCCAATGCAGTTTTAGGAGGGGAAACTGCATCCACCAGACAGCTATCAATTCCTCCAGAGGGGCCATCAAATTTGAAAGTAGTGCTTGTAGAAGGTGTACGCGTTGAGGCTCTTGTAGACACTGGCGCTGCCGTTTCTATTATTCGTGCTGATTTTCGTTCCCGCCTTCGAAAAGTAACCTCGCCTTATAGCGGCCCACCTCTCCGTGCAGTGACCAACGCTCTCATTCGTCCACTTGCACAGTGTACCGTTCGTGTCTGCATAGAAGGCATTTGTCATCACATTGTTTTCGCGGTATTTCGTGAGTGCACCCACGCTCTCATTCTGGGGTGGGATTTCTTGTCCTCTGCATCCGCTTTCATATCATGTCATCAGCGCCTCCTGCATCTAAATGCCACTGACTCTTCTCCGCTTGAAAACGATGAGCGCATCCGCCTTCTCACCACGTCAGATTATGTACTTCGGCCATACATAGAAGAAATTATAAGTGTTAATTGCACCGACATTGTGGATGGTGACGTACTAATTTTCCCTTACGGCCATACCCTATGTAAGGGCATTGTGATGACACCAGGGCTTATTCGCTTCTCCGATGGGTCTACGTACCTAACCGCCATAAATCAAACGCCCGAGTGTGTACTGCTCCCCTGTGGCTCAACAGTATCTTGCGCGGTCGACAGTGAGCCTGTTGCGATTGTTACTCTTGCGAACAACAACAACAACAATGTCCCAAAGTCACAATCACTGCCATTCAATGCCTCTGCCACACCTGTGTCGGCAACAATAAGCACTGACTTAACACCTGATCAAACTGAAGATTTGCTCGCCTTGTTAAATAGACACCGTTCTCTATTTGACGTGAACTCGCCCACCTTCAGCATGACTACCACTGCTACTCACAGCATTCAGACTGACGGCTCTCGTATTATACATCGGCGTCCATATCGCGTGTCTCAGGCAGAACGCAAGATCATCGAGGAAAACGTCTCAGACATGCTACGACGCAGCATCATACGTCCTTCCTCGAGTCCCTGGTCATCCCCAGTTGTTCTCGTTCAAAAGAAAGATGGGCAGTGCATTTCTGCGTCGATTACCGTGCGCTAAACAAAATAACGCGCAAGGATGTTTATCCCCTCCCTCGGATCGACGACGCACTCGATTCATTACAGGGCGCAGAGTATTTTTCGAGCCTCGACCTTAGGTCTGGCTACTGGCAGATACCGAGGTCGGAGTCTGATAAAGAGAAGACCGCCTTTTCAACGCCAGATGGGTTGTACGAGTTTAATGTGATGCCTTTTGGACTCTGTAATGCACCCGCCATCTTCGAACGCATGATAGACGGCGTATTGGGTGGCTTGAAATGGAAAACATGTCTGTGCTATCTCGATGACATAGTAGTGTTTTCATCCATGTTCTCGCAGCATCTACAATCTTGACGAAGTCCTTACAGGCCTTGCAAAAGCCGGTATGCAGCTTAACACCAAGAAATGTACATTTGCTAGCAAGACAATGAAGGTTCTCGGCCATCTTGTCAGCAAAGAAGGAATTCGGCCTGACCCCGAGAAGTTTGCCGCCGTCCTCGATTTTCGTCGTCCACTACGTCAAAAGGACCTGCGCAGCTTTCTTGGCTTATCTTCTTACTTCCGGCACTTCATACGTGGCTTTACGAAACTTGCGTCTCTGCTCCATCAACTCCTCACAAGGAACGTCCCCTTCGTTTGGTCCAAAAACTGCGAAAGTGCTTTCACGGCATTGAAGCAAGCCCTCACGTCGGATCCGGTACAGTGCCACTTCGATTCAACCGCACCCACCATCTTTCACACCGACGCAAGTAGTCATGGTCTTGGTGCGGTACTCTTGCAGCGTGACAAAAACTCACGCGAACGCGTCGTTGCTTACGCAAGTCGTGCTCTTACCACTTCAGAAAAGAACTACACTATCACCGAACAGGAGTGCTTTACTGTTGTTCGGGGAGTGCAAAGATTCCGACCATAACTTCACGGCCGTCATTTTACCGTCGTGACCGACCATAACGCCCTATGCTGACTTTCATCGCTGAAAAACTTATCGGGTCGCCTCGGTCGCTGGGCGCTTCGCTTGCAGGAGTATGATTTCGATGTCGCCTACAGATCTGGGAAGAAGCATCAAGATGCTGATGCTCTATTGCGCTGTCTTTGCCCAGCCGAAGCCACTCACCATCGATACTCCAAAACAACAGCACCTCTCCAATCACAGCGCTAAGTTCATCACCTGCCACCCTATCCGTTCTTGTTTCACAACAACGTGTCGACCCATACTTCCGCACCATTGTTGACCGCTTGACCGGCTCTACTAGTCCTCCAAACGCCAGACTCCGTCGACAACCTAAACAATTTAAGCTTGTCGGTGATGCTTTATGTCGCTGCATTTACCACATCGATGGCAACAAGTGGGTACCCGTCTTTCCACGTTCTTTGCAACATGAAGTTCTTGAAGCCTTTCATGATGATCCAACCGCTGCTCATCTAGGCTATCACAAGACTTACGACAAAATACGAAGTCGTTGTTTTTGGCCTGGCCTTTCTTCAGCCGTCGCTAAGTACGTCGCCTCCTGTGTCTATTGCCAACGGCGAAAGCGACCGACAACTGCTCCGGCTGGCTCAATGCAACCTCTTTCTTGTCCCGCCTCGCCTTTTGAAGTCGTTGGAATTGACTTGTATTACCCTCTTCCTATATCATCCAATGGGAATCGCTGGATTGTCGCGGCCATCGACCACCTTGCCCGCTACGCAGAAACAGCTTCTATACCATCTAGGACTGCCACTGACATCGCCGATTTCTTCCTTCGCCACATCTTTTTGCGTCATGGAGCTCCACGCATTCTCCTGAGTGATCGTGGCAAAGTCTCTCTCTTCCATTGTCGAGCAAGTTTTGCGTGCCTCGAACACTGTTCACAAGACCACTTCTAGCTACCACCCGCGGACCAACGGATTGACTGAACGGTTTGATCGGACCCTATCGGACATAATAGCCATGTACATTCACCCCAACCACACGAACTGGGATGCAATTCTACCCTTCTTGACATTCGTCTATAATACGGCGGCTCAACGCACTACCGGTTTTTCTCCATTTTTTCTCGTCCATGGTCGCTCGCCGAGTTTCGCTCTGGATGTCTCTTTCCTTTCGGCCCCTGCACCCTCGACGGCTCCTTCCTCCGAAGAATTTCTACCTCGTCTCGCACACTGCCGTCACCAGGCCGGTGTTAACACCGGCCTCTCTCAAGACACTCGAAACTCTTGCTACGACTCGTCTCGCCGTGTTGTGAGTTTTTCCCCATGTGACGAAGTTCTTCTATGGACACGACTATACGCGTACCCGACCTATGCGACAAATTCATCAGTCGCTTCATTGGGCCGTACACGGTGGTCGAACAGACATCTCCTGTCAATTACCGCGTTTCTCCTCTTAGCGCTAGTCCTGATCATCGTTGCCGAGGAACAGAGGTAGTGCACGTATCTCGTTTAAAGCCTTATGCGCGGCGCATTTTATAATACTGTCAAGCGACCAGGCGGCCGCTTTCACCACGCGGGGGAATTAGTGTGAGCGCGACAAGCGAATGACTCTTTATTCTCTTTGATATCATCATTACCTGTACATCTTCTTCATCTGTAATTATCATCACCAGCGTAATTTAGCTCGAGCCTGGCTGAATAAACCGGTTCCTCACAATATATATATATATATATATATATATATATATATATATATATATATATATATATATATATATATATATATATATATATATATATCCCTACAGAGGTCAAGGGCACTGATGTACGCGGACGACACTGTTTTAGTTTTCACAGGACACTCCTTAGCAGATTTACAAAATGACGCGATGACCGATTTATCGAACATTTCGAAATGGTTTGCCAGGAATCAGCTGACTGTTAACTGTACTAAAACAAAGTATATGGTATTTCACTCTCGTAGGAATCATATTGACGCTGAATCTCTTAACCTAACAATAAACAACGCTCCTATTCAACAAGTTCCTTGTTTTAAATATTTAGGGGTCACTTTTGATGAACACTTACACTGGCATGAGCAAGTACAAAGTGTGTGCGCAAAGCTAGCCTATGGCTGCTATTCTCTAATAAAAGCTCGCCAATATTTTCCACAAGCTATACTCCGCACACTCTACTTTTCATTGTGTCATTGTCACATAGGTTACTGTCTGGAATCGTGGGGTGTGACGTACAACAGTTATCTAAAAACTCTTGAACGACTTCAAAAGCGTACACTGAAAATCATAAGCCAAGGTGAATCAGTAAGTAATATTTTCCAATCACAACGCATTCTCTCGGTTCCGATGTTGCGTGACTACAAAATTGCTGTTTCAGTAAATAACATAATTAATAGAAATTCACCTTTGCCTGCTGATCTTTTTTCAATTCCTAAACGCAATACGCGACATGCTTCGAATGGTAATTTCAATCTGCCCAAATGTTTTAATGTTTACGGAGAAAGACTGATACAGTTTAGTGGAACAAAAATATGAAACACGGTCCCCCTAGAGATTAAAACGGCACGTAATTTCAGCATGGCATGTAAATCATTTTTTCTGTGGAGTCAAGACATGTAAGCATGTGTGTGTTTGATTCGATTTTCATTGTATTTTTTAATAAGTGCCTATGTATAGAAACTAGCTGCAAGCTAATAAGTATGCATATCTACAAGAAAAAAATGTATTACTGTGTTATCTGTATCACATGATTGTTTTTTTATGTTGTTACCTCAGAGCTGACCTGTACACTTTTTTATGTTGCACATTGTATTGGACCGTCCACTAGCCACTTTAGGCTATCGGTCCAAATAATCCCTGTAATTGCATATATCTATTTATGAAAATAAAGCTTCATTGATATATATATATATATATATATATATATATATATATATATATGTGTGTGTGTGTGTGTGTGTGTGTGTGTTACGTGAAGGTACACGCGACACTAGGCGTTTGAAGATATATTTACACAAAACCAACGCGCAAGACAAGTGCCCTACATCAAAATGATGTCGTCTTTTTAATTTTGTCTACTATAAACGTTTATTAGACAACGTTTTTCCACAAAGAAGCATGTTCAGCAACCATCTAGATTCGAAGCATCACAGTGGAGCAAATACAGGCAACAAGTACGCGCGAAACTTTGCAGGCACGAGATATACGTAACATCAGTTGTTCGGCGTATTAGGTTAAAATATGAAATATGAGATATTAAACGTATACCATGTGTCGCTTTCACGACTGGTAGGGTCAGCATGCAAAGAAAATAATAAATGAACACTTAGGATACAGTTATTGGCCATAATGCTTAAACATCACCAAAAAAAAACATCGTTACATAGATGTTGTTCAACGAACAAGTGCCCACTTGTGAAAGCAGATTTATCCCGGGCACATTTTTAACAGTGCCTTGACAATGTCAAGACAGTCTTAGACTCCAGTCTTCATTTGCGTGGACGCGAAAATTGAGCAGACAGAGGATTCTGGTCAGTTAATTATACACCATCGTCGAAGTATGGGTATTTATTAGCATCTTATTTGTGAGGTCACATTCATTTCCATCACAAGTACCTGTTTGTCATGAATAACTGGTTTTATGATTCTTCCGGACCAGTAAACGCTAAGGTATGGAACCTTCTGTTCACTTCCATTCCCACCACTCCAAGAGTTACCAACTTTTAGTTCGCTGGCGAATATCATAAATTGAACTATAGCGGCTAACAAACAAGCAGTTTTTTTAATTACCATTAACTTTTGTAACGGGTTTTCAGCTTGAAGTTATTGCTTAATAAACACATTATAGATGAGTGGCTCATTGGCACATCACCGAAAAAGGACTCGCCGCCAAGCCTTGGTTGGTGCTAGCTGCACACCCCAAAAGTGCCTTTCACAATCACGACAGTACCGGCCAGCACTATTCCGACGATGGTAGTGACGATGGCTGGCTTAGCGTGGCCGACCACGATCTCCGCGTCGAGCTGGTCCGGTGGCGCCTGTATTCGGAGTCGACGCAGCAGCTCCATGACCCACTTCTGGCAATTGTTCTCTGTCGCGTGGTACTTGCCCATGTAGCGCATCTCCTTCACGACGTCCTCGACGCGCGCCTTCGGTAGCGTGTGCTCTCCCAGGTGTCTCTGCGAATGAAGAGCGACAGGGAATATGTCAGTCTGTAAGAGAACACCGGAACACTGGTGGTGCAGGTGAAAGCAGCAGTAGAATGGAAAGTTGGGCTAGTTGGAATGGTTATGGGACTGAGGCAGTGCTAGCGATGAATACAAAACGAACACTTTTGTGTTCTTTTCGTCTTTAGCGCTGCTTCAATCGTTGAAGCAGCAACGCTGGTAGCCAATCTTCGCGGGAAATAGTTCATTAGGCAGTTCTACGATAGCGCGCGTTGCACACACGCTACACACCACGATATTGCACGGTCAAACTACGCAGAACGTAAATACAGCACTCAGCATAATGCGTGATGTTTAAATGTTCGTAATTAGGCTGAAGAGGCTAACAGAAAGTTTTAGCAAGTTACCGAAGTACGCTATAGCAAATACGGTAAGGCTGCACGGTAGCGAAGCGTGCCTCCTCTTCATTCTGAACACGGTGGAAGAGGTTAGAGAAGGAAGCACACTCGAAGTCACAGCTACCCGCCTGCCGACTCGTCTGGTCACCCAGTGCAACTAGCTCATCCTGATCCGCCGTAAACGGCACCGCTAAACAGGGTGACCTTGATTCGCTAATGAATAGCGCATAACTTATAGTAGCACTTTCGGTGTTGATTATGTATGCTCATGACATGTCTGTACATGTAAAGTTTTCCGTTCTACGGCGTACATTGGTTTGCGCCTTATTGGAACTCTCTAGAATCGCAAGGACGTGCGCATTGCGCGGAAGTCACGATAACGCAAGTACAGAGATTTTCATTGCTGGGTATGCAAGCGCTCGAGGCCCCTAAAGCTTGAGTTCACATGGCATTGCGTATATACCCAAGGACGAATGCATTATACCAAAAACGTAGCCGCAAACTATTTTGGTGTGGGGGAAGGGGGGGGGTAACCACGCTTTATGTGTGTCATGCACATCCTCAGCCTGACTACGCCACTGTAGGACAAAGGCATGCACCATGCTCCGCCCATCAACCCGGTCTTGTACTTTCTGTTGCCACGTTATAACGGCAAACTTTTCAATCTCGTCGGCCCACCTAACTTTCTGTCTCCCCTTCATGCATTTGCCCTCTCTGGGAATACAGTCGGTTACCCTTAGTGACAAGTGGTTGTCCTTTCTACGTGCCCGGCCCATGTACATTTTTTCCTCTTGGTTTCAACTATGATATTCTTAACCCCGATTTGTTCCCTGATCCACTCTGCTCTCTTCTTGTCTCTTAAGGTTACACCTACCATTTTCCTTCCTATCACTCACTGCGTCGTCCTCAATTAAAGCTGAACCCTTTTTCTAAGTGTCCAGGTTTTTGCTCCGCAGGTACGTACTGGCAAGATGCGGCTGTTATATGTGGAATTTGTTTCATTTTATTTTTCAACGTGATTCCTCAAGAATCACGTGTCATTGATGGTGAAATCGCTGTCTTTGGAGTGTTCAAAGTGAATTTGAGCCGTTTCTACGGGCAATTATCCTTCGCCACGCACTTTATAAACCTCTCAAGCAGGATTTGTGGCTTTCACAACTCGAATAAACGCCAAAAGCAGAACGAGTCGGAAATGCTGCTTTTTGTTAGTTCGTTTTGTGGACTTAGCCTAGCATTATATTAATACTGTTCCTATATTCTCGAGATCATCAAAATAGAGTGCCAAATGAACGAAAATTGCAGACTCCGTCTCCACGACATACATTAAATCGAGCACTCCATCCGGCTCGACGAAGTATATATATACGTTCTTCACTGTTAGACAAAAACACAAATATGCGGCTCCCTAATGATAGGAGATACGGTATTATAGTGACCCCTAAAGGAAGTCCACGTGACTCTTCCCAGAGAGTCGTATACGTGTGCAAGTAAGCGTTCTAAAAAAAAAGAGTGAAAGGACATTTTCTCCAACTTTAGAGTGCTGCGGATATCTTTACATTTAAGAAAGCGTATTCCATAGCTTCGCTAGCTAACGTCCAGAAGAGTACATGCGTTTATGGGACGTCACCGAGTTGTTTTGTATGCACTGATAGATTCAGTAGAGGGAGCGGGAAGGGAGTTGGATGTCCCCCCCCCCTCCTTGTATGGCCCCAATGAAACAAAAGCCCATGAGGTCTTTCTATAAGCTAACACTCGCAAGAACCACTTCCCACGTCCCACAAGCCAATCCCTTTCCGAAAAATTCTGTGCACGCTTGTGCTTCGAAGTACGCGTTGTAGAAATACTCGAGCTTGTGTTAATCTGTAAAGCGTTTTTCTCTGAGTTATAATAAAGAATTTGCCTGCTAAACAGGCTCTCAAGGCGACCGTGACCCTCTGCAGGTCACCCAATCAGACGACAGGCCATGCTTGCTCGATATAAAGACCCAACCACATTCCCGCGATTTACTAGCGACAGTGACAAACTTGCGCCGTCGCGCCTTCGCGTCACGTTGGCTGCAACCAGGAAGGAATTTCTCCATGGCTGAAACCACATGTCAGCGACAAAGTGTCATTGTTGCTAGATTGATACACAATAGCGTGCATACCCGTAAATTGCGAAAATAAGTTTAAACGTAGCTCGACGACAGCATTTGAAGTTTATTGCTGCCATGTGTGGCATAAAGAAGCCAGCAAAGCGTTTCACGGCCTTCTTTTTTCGCAATCTTCGGTTTAACCGCGACAGGTTGTCCCGCCAGGAGCGTACGCTGCGACGGCTGTGACGCACTTCGCATGACGATTTCGTATTGCAGCAAGCGACCATTGCTGTCACAAGCTACCGTCGAAACATCAAAACAAACCTGAGATAACAAGATATACTACAAAATACAGCCGCTCTCTTACTCTCCGAGCGAGATGAGCATGTAGAAAAGGTGGTAGATACCATAGAGTTTCCCAAAATTAACTAGAGGGCACTCTGGCGCTGCCATCGTTGAGCGACCATGGGAATGATTGGTAGTACACACATTGTGCTAGTCTTCGTACTTGCGGGCGGCGAATCGTACTTGCGGCTTCGTTTATTGCTGGTTACGGTTTTCTTTTGAAAGAAAGAACGAACCTTTTCGAACTTAGTGACTTGATTCGAAATGGTAAGTCTAAAAGAATAACGTTGTAAAGCGCAAACGGTGAACATTTGCTAATTTATATTTTCGTAAAAAAACAGCTCCAAGCCAAACGAACACACACGGAGCCAGAAACAGGCCAGAAGTACAAAGATTAGACAAATGTGTGCACTACCCATCATTCCCATGCTCGCTGAAGCGCCGTGTGTTGCAGCTCCAATAGGCACTAGCACCTGAGTTCCCTCTAGTGTATATTAGGAACTCTATGGTCGATACCTCGCACTCCTTGAAGTACGAGCGGATAACAAGCATCGAGAGCAAATTGCAAACGCAGCGAGGACTGCAGGGGCACAGCCATCTTGCCGAAAATCGCACCGCTGGCTTCCGGGCGACAAGCTATCTGTTCTATTTTTCCAGAAACGGGCGACGCGACATTGCGACAAGCGGCGGCGACGGATGGGCTTCCGCGACAGGAAGTCTTGTCCCTCGTCTCTTTTGATTGTCGCGGTCGTTAGAAAATTGCGTGCATGTGGTTGGGTCTCCTAAGCTTGTTCTCCTCCTCTTTCGGTTCCATCCTCATCATTTCGCTAGTTGTTTAGAGCCGACTTTTCTTCCATCGCCGCTTGCGAGCAATTTCCTCCATTTCGATAACGTTCTGTTAACGCTCTTTCGTACCACGTCGTCTATACTGTCAACTGCATACCTGCCGGTGGCCTTCCGAGTTTTCGCTGTTCCTTTTCAATATGCCTGAACAATCTTTCATCATACCTCTGAACCTGATATTGCTCAGCGGTTCTCTCTACCCAAAGCTTGACAAGACGATATCACCCTAGCAGCTTTACATTTGTCCTCTTACCGAGAGTATTGAATGCGAGGTGGCTCTGTTTTAAATGCGGAGCATTTCTTAATCGCACGATGTCGCGCGTCGTGCGTCAGCGTCGATGTCCGGACCCAAACTGCGCATCTTCGCGCCTCGCGTGCCGTGCTTCATGCTTGCGTCTCGTGCCAACTCTTTGCTTTCCCCCTCCCTCTCTCGTCTCGCAAGGCCGACGAAGGCAGCGTCTGCTACTGAAAACCGACTGCTCGAGCTGCACCATAGAGTTTCCTAAATTTAACTAGAGGGGACTCTGTCGCTGCGATCGTTCAGCCACCATGGGAATGATGGGTAGTAGACACATTTGCCTAGTCTTCGTACTTGCGGGCAACAAATCGTACTTGCAGGTTTGTTTATTACTGTGTTTCGGTTTTCTTTTGAAAGAAAGATTCAACCTTTCAACTTCGTCACCCGATTTGGAAAGGTAAGTCTAAAAGAATAAGATGGCGAAGCACAACCGCTAGACATTTGATGATTTTTGTTTTGAGAGAAAACGGCTCCAAGCCACACGAACACACACGGAGCTAAAGGAGGCCATAAGTGCGATGATTAGACAAATGTGTGCGCTACCCATCATTCCCATGCTCGCTGAAGCGCCGTGCGTTGCAGCTCTCATAGACACTAGCGCCGGAGTTTCCTGTATATTGGGAAACTCTATGAGCTGCACAACCCAATGCACAACCGTTCACTGGGCACCCCGTATACGTAGGCACTGAATCACACATCAGCATCCCACCAGTCGTTGAAGGCAGCACTTCTCCTTCATTCAATAAATAAGGCTATTAAAGGCGAAATAACAACTAAGTATTCCCAAATCATACATAATTACGCAACAGTCACGCGATACCCCCCCTCCCCCCTCCACACTCACACTGCGACGCATTTACTCGAGTTCCCTTTGAGAGGATGCAGGCGGCATTTTTTATTGATACCTTGTCCTGATTAAGCCTCAGATTTAATAAGCATCGGTTAAGTTCAGTATGTAACTCATCGAGAACAACCAAAACCTGCGAGAAAAACAGCAATTTGGCCTAGCTGGAACATATTCAGGTTGGAGTTTGCGCCAGCACATGGGAAGAAAGATAAGTTTTAGGGTCGAAGCTCCTTACGCCGTGCGTAGAATGTCCCACGTCGTCGTCGTAGTAGCCACCGTTTGTTTAGTCCTTGGAATGTACGCTGGATGGTGGTACTTGTATATGGTGAATATATCATAAAAAGATGCGAGATGGCGGTACTTGGAGTGTTCAGCAAATGGACGGACAAATGGACAGACAGACTGACGGACAGAAAGACAGGACGGATGGGCAGACGGATGAACGGACAGACAGCCAGAAGCACGGACGGACGCATGGACGGATGGACGGACGCTTCGCGCAACTGATCATTCACTCCGTGGATATGCTGTGTTTTTTTTATTACTCTCCTACAACTTATTTATCTTTTTGAAAACATTCACGTAAAAACCCCTCAGATCAACGCAGTTTGGACATAAAAGTTGTACCCGTCTGTGTGGTTCTCATCTTTGTCCCCGTTTCCTTGCGCAAAAACTTAAACATGAATATGCTCCAACTAGGCCAAATACAACAAACCTGTTCCGACCACATAACGTTTCTTGTTTCTTCACTGCAGCCTTCATTATTTTCTTTGCAACTTGGCTTCCTCCTGTGCCTCCACGTATATATCTCACATTAGTGTAGAACATGTATGTATGTATGTATGTATGTATGTATGTATGTATGTATGTATGTATGTATGTATGTATGTATGTATGTATGTATGTATGTATGTATGTATGTATGTATGTATGTATGTATGTATGTATGTATGTATGTATGTATGTATGTATGTATGTATGTATGTATGTATGTATGTATGTATGTATGTATGTATGTATGTATGTATGTATGTATGTATGTATGTATGTATGTATGGTATGTATGTATGTATGTATGTATGTATGTATGTATGTATGTATGTATGTATGTATCAAGAAGTGTTTCCGCAGATCCGGTGCTTTGTATGCGTTCAGAAACGACCGATGAACGTGAGAAAACGTTTATTTTTCTTCCAACCTTTCGGCAGGACCGCTTGCCATCGTCCCTGACGAATTCAGACCCTCCTGTCGAAACACTCAAAGAAATGACAGGCCCTCCAACCAAAACGTCAGAAGATGTAAACATTTTGCACGCTCGTCCGTCGTTTCTGAACGTCTATCTATCTATCTATCTATCTATCTATCTATCTATCTATCTATCTATCTATCTATCTATCTATCTATCTATCTATCTATCTATCTATCTATCTATCTATCTATCTATCTATCTATCTATCTATCTATCTATCTATCTATCTATCTATCTATCTATCTATCTATCTATCTATCTATCTATCTATCTATCTATCTATCTATCTATCTATCTATCTATCTATCTATCTATCCAAACTGCGATTATGTGCCGCCCATGTCTATATTTGCAATAGAAATGCTTGCATCAGTAACGAATATCACTCTTGCCGTATCAGCGGTCTGTGTCCGTGAATTTTATCCCCTTTTTTCTTTTTCCTTTTACTGTTTGCCCCAGTATGATTATGACTAATGGTATCCACATTAAATCCCGTGATTATGCGCTTGACATGCAGCTGAGCCAATCCTAGCGCATCGCACCTCGAACATAATGGTCGAATGTATGAGTGAATGCATCAGTATGAGTGATTTCACGGGTGGGTAAGAGTGCGGTTATATTGGGTTGTTAACCTCTGTGTTTCGCGTTTTCAACCAGAAAAAGAAAACAACGGTTAAACAGCGCAAGCTGGCGACGTCCAGATGTTTACGGAAAATATTTTATAGGTATACGTACAGCGATAATCCTCCCTTATGACGGATCGCCACGAAGCTGCTAGCTGTGAACGCGTGGCCAAGTGTGACGCATGTATTCAGTAACTGTTATGAAACGTTGAAAAATAAACCTAAATGTCCAAAGTGCTCGATTGGTCACGAAACACGCGCGTCGTGTACTCGTATATGGTATTTACATAAGCATGTCGATTACTCTAATATGAGCACGTAGAGTATACGTATAGATTAATGCGTTGCGTTACGCTTAAGAGAAATTGCATTATATCTTTTTTTTTGCAGTCGTGTGTTTTCAGTGAACAATTGCGGATGGACCCAATTAATGTTTCTAAATGAAAATCCATTCACGTGAAACGTCGAGGTATCATAACTCCTGCTAAAGCTAGTTTTAATTTACGCTTTGCATGCCATATAAAACGAATTTTATTCTCATCGGTCAGCCATTCCTACACTTTAATATGCGGCATGTACTCTTCGGAGCGGAAAAAAATAGTTCATGTTGGAATGAAGCCACTACATTAGAGCAGCATTGCTGTTACTTGCCTCGTACGAGTATACGTTGTGGACGGCCGTCTTCTCCTCCAAGGACCAACGCCCTATGAGCTCCTTTTTACGGTCCTTGGTAGCTTCGCAGACGAGCAGCTCGTTTCCACCGCAATCGAAGGCCACCAGCCAGTGCTTGTGTCACAAGTTGCCGCACACTGACTGCGATGATGAAGCAATGCCGTTCAGTAGGCACCCGCACTTGATCGACTTGCTGCAAAGGTAGGCTTCGCACGTTTCCGGAGTGCACTCGAGAATCGCTGAACTTATTTCCTCTAGTGCCATTGCCCACTGCACGTTTTTTTCGGGGCGCCGGGGAGCCGTCGCAGAGTGAGCGTGGCCTCCGCGACGATATACAGTATTGCCGAATACACCGGCGAGTGCAAACCGCACACCCGAAGGAAGTGTGAATCTTTAAGTCTATGCGTATCGGCTCTCGTACACATGACATACAACCACATCTGCCGCCCTGTCTCCGGTGCCGGCCGCCACGGCGCTGCAGCATTGACATCGGCAGCGATATGGATTTAGTGAAAGATGTCGTGGGCGAGTAACAGACGGACACACGCGCCGACGCACTCATAATACCTGTTACAAAAGAATGGCGCATCCATTGTGTGGTGTCAAGAATATGTTATAAAGTGGCCATGCGTGGAAATAAAGACAAGCGTATACGACATTAAGATATAAGACATAGCCTTTTCGTTTATAAGGTGGTGTTGGTGTCGCAGCCATAAGTGGCTGTATTGCTGGAAATGCGCGTGTCAGCTTCAGTCAAGCCAATCTAGAATATACGGTAGGGCAGCACTTTTTGCCGGCTGTTGTTTGTGATCGATGTTGAGCGAGCGCGAGGTGCACCACAGGAAAAGCTGGCTTAACCGTGCGTGTTATGCTAGGCAATATATAAGTGACTTCGTCGTTAACGAAACGGCCGCGAGACCATAAAAACCGTGGCCGATGAGCGACCAATCATGTCGTTCATGAAATGTATGTCATGAGTCATGATCCGTGAAATGCATGTCCGTTCTTTAGGCAGTCACGTCATGCCAAACAAATTTTGGTATACGTTCTAATAACGAAACGTCCGCGAGAGCACTACTTTGTTGATAGATAGATAGATAGATGGATATATATATATATATATGTATATATATATATATATATATATATATATATATATATATATATTATATATATATATATAAATAGATAGATAGTGTCACGAATATATTACCTATTACCTATATTAATATTTCAATATTTTAACCTATGTCTCGAAATTACCTATTTAAGACAACTTCTTTCTCTTCCTCTTTTCTTCATGTCATTCTTGATAATGGCCCCCAATTTTTTGAGTTTTCGCTCCACAAAAACTGTCGTCCCCACTAGCACCATACACTTCACTGTACAACACAACACTTCCCTGCACGACGCAGCACTTCATGACACATCTTGGCACTTCCCTTCACCGCACAACACTTCACGGCACACCACGTCACTGCACGGCATATTTAAATCCACAGTGGCACCACTAGACTTGCCTACACTAACACGCAGATCCATCTTCGTGAGTCACAGGCACACTTCACTGTCACCCCACATCATCCATGAAACAATGATACTAAGTATGTGTACGCACAGAGTTTCCTACTTCATCATTCTACTCATAAAATCTGCACCAACATTGTCTCTCCCTTTTGTGTACTGGACCGAGAAACTGTACTCCTGTAAGATAAGGGTTCACCGCATCACTTTAGCGTTATTATGCTTCACCCAGTTGAGGTACTCAAGCGGCTGATGATCCGTTTGCACCACAAACTGTGTTCCATACAAATAAATGGGAAATCGTTTAACAGCCCATATTAAAGCATAACATTCCTTCTCCACCATAGCGTAGTTTCCTTCGCGGTCATTCAGCTTCCGACTTGCGTACAAGACTGGATGCAAGATCCCATCAGATTCCTGCAACAGTACCGCTCCTACACCCCTTTCTGATGCATCCGTTCACAAAACAAACGTCCTACTGAGATCTGGTGCCATAAGGACCGGTGTTTCAGCCATACAACTCTTGAGTTGCTCAAATGCCTGCTCATGACGTTCCGACCAAGGCAATCTGTTAGGCGCGTTCTTTTTAGTGAGATCGGAAAGGGCACACCCTGTATCCGCGTATTGAGGGATAAATTCCCTATAGTAGCCTGTAAGGCCCAAGAAGGATCTTAACTGCTTCTTGTTCAATGGCCTTGGCGCATACTGTATTTTCTCAATTGTGTCAGGATGAGCTGCGATGTGTCCCATTCACAGGATGTGTCCAAGGAAGGTAATTGCTTGAAACCCAATTTGGCATTTTGTTGGTTTCACTGTGATCGCCGCCACTTGGAGCCTGCGAAACACTTCCTCTAATGTCTTCACATGTTCTGGCCAAGAATTTGTCGCCACTAGGATATCATCGATATAATTCTCCACGTTTTGGAGTCCATGCAGCACTATTTGCATGAGTTTAGTGAAAGTCTGCGCCACAGTTTTCAGTCCAAAGGCCATGAATCTGAATTGAAATAACCCTCGTGCACATGAGAAAGCCGTTTTCGCCTTTGATGCTTCATACAAGGGTATCTGCCAGTACCCTTTAGTTAGATCTAGTTTTGAAAAATAAATACTTTCTTCCCGCGACCTTCGCAAATACTGCGTCAACTCGTGGTATGGGCTCTGCGTCATCAACCAGTACCTTATTTAGATGCCGAAAATCCACACAGACTCTGTTAGACTTCTTTACCACCACAAGAGGTGAGTTGTACGCAGAGGTGGAACGCTCAATAATCCCCATGTCCAACATCTGTTTGATTTTCATATCTATGTCTTTCTGTACAGCTAGCGGCAGAGGATACTGTTTCACATGAACTGGCCTCTCCGTGGTTAATCGCATACTGCACTTGAGCAACGTCGTCTTGCCTGGGGGGCCTGAGAAGATTTCGTCGAACTCTTGTAACACATTTTCCACTTCTTTCCTCTGCACCTGATTGAGATCGGGGTTTATAACCACCTTCTCTCGACCCATTGTTTTGGTAATGCTGTACGTGGGTATTTCTTCTTCGTATGGATCTCCCAACTCCGTCTCCGTAACAACCATGCCTGCGACGTCATCTGCTTTGTTGGGTTGCCTGTCCTCGTATTTTTTTAGCATGTTGATATGCAGTAGCTTTCGCCTTTCTCCAATTTCAAGCTCATAGTCGACATCATTCACTTTCTTTATCACCTCAAAAGGTTCCTTCCAACTCATTGTGAGCTTATTGTTGTCACTTGGTAGGAGTACCAAAGCCTTGTCCCCAGCCTGCAAGACCATTTTTCGGCTTCTTCTATCATAATACTTGTATGTTGCCTGGGCCTCGGTGAGGCTCTCCCGTGCGATGCAACAAGTTTCTTCAAGCTTGTCCCGAAGTTCTAATTAATACACATACGAGGATTTTTGCTCTTCTTTCAATTCAGTGTTCGACCAGACTTCCCTCAGAACCATTAGTGGTCCTCTAATCGCTCTTCCGTAAATCAACTCGAACGGCGAAAAGCCGATGCTTGCCTGCCACACTTCCCTATATGCAAACAAGAGTGCCGGTAGGTATCGATCCTGTAGTGCCACCATCACCATCATCACTTTCTCAATCACCGCGCCGCGCCTCTCGCGCAGCTGATGCTAGCTCGAGCTGCGCGAGAATTAGAACAAGCTAGGCACTTGGTGTGTCGGACGTGGACAGCCACCGCGGCTCCGCTTCAGGCGTGGAATAAAGTGGCGAGAGAAGACACGACCACGTTGGCCGCCGTCTCGTCTTCCTCTCCCGCTACATTGGTGACCCGGAGAACACGCCATTTCTTGGGTTTCTCCAAGGTGTTGCGCAAGATGCGCCAGGAGAAACCCATTCCTTGGGTTTCTCCTGGCACACGTTGCGCAACATATTCTTGAGCGTGCCATTGAACCTTTCAACCAAGCCGTTGAACATGGGGTGATATGGTGTCGTCAAGAGGTGTCGCATAGACAGCAGTCTACAAATCTCCCTCATCAATTCCAAGGTGAAATAGGTTTCTCTATCCGTTAGTATTTCTCTCGGAACCCCATACCTTGTAAACATTTCCACCAAGGCCTCCGCTATTGTTACCGTATCCGTGTTTTTCATTGGAACTGCATCCGGGTACCGAGTAGCCATATCCACCATTGTGAGTATGTACTTATTTCCTCTGTGGGATACTGGTTTTATAGGTCCTACGATGTCCACTGCGACTCCTTAAAAGGTTGCTCAATAATAGGCATAGTTCTCAAAGGTGCCTTCGAGACCAAATGTTTGGTGTAGTTCTCTGACGTGTGTCACAAGATCGCACAATTATTTTAATGTCGCTTTGCATGCACGGCCAAAAAAACTCTTCAGCGACCCTGCTAGTTGTCTTTCTTGCTCCCTGATGGCCAGCCATAATAGTGTCATGTGCCAAGTCTAGAACAGCCCTTCGTAAACTCACCGGCACTGCTAACTCTCTCTTTTCTCCTCCCTCATGGGCCTTGACTATTCTGTACAACAGCCCTGAAAGCTTCTCAAACTTATGCATGACCCGACTCCTCTTACAATAGATCCATTTGCCCTGCATCTCAAAACACCGTCGCGGCGTACTGTCCGCTTCCTGCATTCTCCCCATTTCTGCTGCTTTTCCAGCATTAAGTTTTTTATAAGTTCGCTCGTCAGCGGCTTTCGCTCTCTCTTCATCTTCTTTTGCAGCCTCTCGTGCCTCTGCATGCTCTTCACGTAATCTTTTCTGTTCCTCATGATAGAGCATCATTATAGCCTCCGCCGAAAATCCCGCAGCACTACCGACTGCCATCAAGCGTTCCAGATCCATTTCACAGCTCCCGACAGACCTAGGCGTGTGACAAAGTTACATGGATCCTGGCAGGCTCGCCATTGTCACGAATATATGCTGAGGCCTGGTTCGCTTGTCGGGCGTTGCGAAATGAACCATAGAGGCTGATGGTACGAAACGAAAACTATCACTTTATTACCATGACAATCACAATACGAAACAACAACACAAATACACACACGTTGAAAAACACAGAAAAGGAGCTGTCTTAATGACGCGTGTTTTAACGTCCGATTCCGTTGGCGTTCTCTAAGTCTCGCGCTTACAGTGGTGGCGTGGCCTCTGGTCCGTTGGGAGTCCCGCTCAGGTGTGATGACACGCCATATCGATGCTCCACGGTGGCGACGATATCTAAGACCCACTACAGCGGTAGCTCCAGTGGTTTCTCGCCGAGGCAGATGCTCGGGCGGGATACACTGCAGACCAGGGTCGGCGGTGGTTCCGGGGCTGCTCGCCGAGGTCGGTGCTCAGGCGGGAAACTGCAGCCCAGGATCGGCGGTGGTTTCAGGGCTGCTCGCCGAGGTCGGTGCTCGGGCGGGAAACTGCAGCCCGGGATCCGCAGTTGCTCTTTGAGCTGCTCGCCGAGTCATGTGCTCGGGCGGGAAACTGCCGTCCAGGATCAGCGGTTGCTCCGTGAGCTGCTCGCCAAGTCAGGTGCTCGGGCGGGAAACTGCCGTCCAGGATCAGTGGTTGCTCCGTGAGCTGCTCGCCGAGTCAGGTGCTCGGGCGAGAACCATTTCCATCCAGGGGCAGCGGTATTTCCTTGCGCTGCTCGCCGAGTCAGGTGCTCCGGCGGGAGCCTGGAGCGAGACCCCGTCCGAACTTCCGCAGCCGTTGTCCCCTCGAACACCACGTCCCGGCTCTCACATTCCTCGCTCGCCCCGCGCCCTCTTCTTTTTTTCTCCTCTTCCCCCTCATTCCAGCATGTTAAATTACCTATTTAAGACAACTTTTTTCTCTTCATCTTTTCTTCATCTTGTCATTCTTGACAGATAGATAGATAGATAGATAGATAGATAGATAGATAGATGGCTGCCCCTACAAGGGGGCGCGTGCATCGAGGAACACTATCCCGCACAACCTTCTCTTGGTGGTTTCAAAGTCTAATCACAGCTACGGAGCCAGAATTCTTGAGTAAGCGAAAACGCACTCCCTCGGGTGCCCTGAAAAATTCACGAAAGCGGGCACTAGAGTTACTCTATATGCTACCTTCACATACATATAAATATACATGTACATATACATATACTGTAACAATAGCGGGCACGACACTTACGCGCCCTCTGTCGTGAAACTCTGCAAGCGGAGGAAAAACGTGCACGCCACTCTCACCCCGCTCTCGTTCAAGGCAACTCTGCTCCGATTCGCTCTTCCCACTTCAAGTCCAACTGGGCGTTTCAGTGCGTCCTCGCCCGCTCAAAATTTTAAGGGGACAGCGTAAAAGAGCTCGTTTTGCAGGAAGGCCGGCGTCGGCGTCGTTGGCAGATAGAAAAAAAAATCAGCGTTGTCCGTGAATGCGAAATTAAAAAAAAGATACGAATATCTTCGGTAGTAGGTAGGAATCACACCCATGCAATCTTCGTGGCATGCAGCTGTTCGGCTACAAAGCTAGAACACTGCTGAAAGCTGCTACGAAAGAAAAAAAAGGCTATATGAATGTCATGCAGTGTCATGTAGCATGTCATGGAACACGGCGTGGCAGTCACTGCCCGAGAAGTGCTTCTCACAAACAGTCACCAGACATCAGTTCGTGATCCTTTCTAGGTATGGCGCGTGCCCACGCTTCCAACCTGACCATGTCGCTAGAAACTTCGAAGGTAATTCTCTTTGCAGGATGCGTAACCACTGTTGTATTTCGTCACAAGACACTTCCGCCACATTGTGAAGAAAAAGATGATGATGAGATGAATTGGCAAAGGAACATTATTTTTGTTCCTATCTAATTTCTCTTTATTTTTTAGCAAGCGTTGTAAAAAATAATCTATTATGAGGTACAGTGTGGCCAATCCCCCATGTGGGTATGAGCCAAGATCTCCTAGGAGACAAGACAAGACAAGGCAAGGGCCAATTGATGGCCAAAGAGCGCCATTTCGATAGACTAGAGATATGAACAATGATATGATGCGTGGCTATAAAGGGGCCTTAAAGTTTCTCGTGCTAACGCAGGTAAAAACGTAAGTATTAAAATCATGACAGTGGCGTGAAATATGTGCAGTGAGAGTGAATGTCGAAACAGGATAATGAGACTATGGCGCAGATGTAGTCACCACAGGTCGTGCTACAGATCACCTTGAAATATGCAGTGAAAATTATGTACATCATTTAAAAACGTAAACAATAAGTGAATTTTAAAAATCGGATCCCTACCGATAAGCATCCAAGGGTGTATTGGGAGCTGCTGTCGGTAGTGCAGTAAAAAGTGCTTTTTCCTTAGAGCGTCCAACTCATTACACTGGACGAGGATGTGGAGAACCGTATGTGGTTTTCCACATCTCGCACACAATGGCGGATCACTGGCAGACAGAATATATGAATGTGTAGGGTATGTATGCCCTGTTCTTAGCCTTGTAAGTGTTATTTCTGTGTGTCGCGATTTTGATGGTGGCAGCCAACGACCAAGTTGTGGCTTAATAACATGTAGTTTATCACTTGTGTGTCTATCCCACATGTTTTGCCAATAACCTCCGAGCTTTCATTTCAGGTAAGGTTTCATGTCAAGTGCAGGGATTGGTATTGATGCATTAGCGACATCGTTGCTGGCGGATGCAGCCAGCTGATCTGCCAAAACGTTTCCCTGTATTTCACGGTGCCCCGGCAGACTACAACATGCTGTTTGAATGAGTAGACTGTGCATAGGAGTGAATAAAGGGACTCAAGAACTGGGTTTTTTGCGTTTTTTTAAGTGTTTTTCAAGGCTTTCTCCACACTCAGAGAATCCGTGTAAATTACCTCTTTTTGTAGTTTTATATGTGCAATGTGTTTAACAGCTGCAAGTATTGCGTAGGCTTCTCCTGTAAAAAATGCTTCCATCAGGATGCAGGACGCCAGTATCTCAAAAGGATGGGCCAATGGGTGCGTATGAAACAGAAGTGTTGGACTTTGAGGCATCTGTAAAGAGCTCAGGGCATGTGTACTTTTGTTGTAGTTCTGGGAAGTATGTGCGGATATGTGCACTGGGTGCATGATTTGTAATATTTAAAAAAAAGACACATCACAATCAATCAATTGCCCCCACCATGATGGCGGGCGTGCTGTAGGAACCATCAGACGATATTCGAGCGACACACCGGTTTCCTCAGAAAAGCCCCTCACACGTAGTGAATAGGGTTTTCTCAAAGATGGACGGTTTTCAAACAGAACAGAAGTATACGTGTCATCAATTGTGAAATGTGAAGGGTGGTCCTTGTCTGCCTTCACTTGGAGATAGTATAGAAAAAGACATGTGACATCTCTGTAGGTGGAGTAACCATTTGTTCGATTCCACGTACAGGCTTTCAACGGAGCTAGTGCGAAAGGCACCCGTAGAGTGGCGAATGCCTAGGTGGTGAATAGGGTCAAGCATCTTTAGGGCTGTGGGTGTCGCAGACTGATAGATTATTGCTCCATAATCCAAGCGAGTGCGTACGAGGCTACTGTACAAGTTCATGAGACACTTCTTGTCACTCCCCCACATAGAGCGCGACAGCACATTTAGAACATTCATGGTTCTGATGCACTTGTTTATTAGATACCTAATGAGTGGTACGAAGGTTAGGTAGGTGTCCAGAATTAGGCTTAAGAATTTGTATTCGGCATTAACAGACAGACGTTGACCATGCAATTCAATCTCAGGGTCGGAGTGAGTGCATATTTTTCTAGAGAACAAGACACACGTGTTTTTGGGGGGTTTAATCGGAATGCACATTGTGAAGAAGCATTGCTTAAATTCTGCAAATCACTCCCCATCATCCCCGCGTAAAAAGCGCGCGCAATCAGTCAGCGCCGCAGGCGAAATGCACTGAAGCCACTCCCACTGCGCGCGCTAAAGAGAGAGAAAGCAAGGCCACCCACGCATGCGAGCACGCAACATGAGAGCGAGAAACAAGACATCTTGCTGGGAAGCGCAGCCACTATTACATAGAACACACAACACAAGCGCTTAACTTCAACTAAACGTTTATTGCAAACGCCAGAGTTTATAAAGGGGGTGAAAAGAGAAAAAGAATTATAAAAGGTAGACAACAAAAAGCACGCGTGCCAGTCCCGTACATTACTATCCTTTATTGTCTATCACCCCATCTAAAAAACATTGTTCTTTCCGCGTGAGCGAGATAGAGGGTGCACTAACACACTCAAAATCAGCGCGTGTCATTTCGCTTGCTTCTACTATCAAACGGGTAAATAAATCTCTGTCCCGATATAACACGCACGTGTTATCGAATTAAGGCACACAACCGCACTCCTCACAATGGATCGCAGAGTGACCATCGGTACCCTTCTGCACTTTATTGTGGTGCTCTTTTAGCCTCTCATTAATGCATCTTTCAGTTGTTCCCACATAAACTTGACCACACGACAAGGGCACTCTGTAAACAACCGACTGTGCACACTCAACATATTTATTGCGATGCTTATTTTGGCATCCTTTCTTTTCTTTTGAAACAGGACAAGTTTAGTGACATATTCTGGACAGTTTTTCTGGAGCAGACATGACCACTCGGACGCCAACCCACCTTATTACAATTTTTTTTTAATTGTGTGCCACACTATGGATATAGGGGACAACAGCCGTTTTACGCTGCTGCAGGGAAGTGTTAACACGCTGCCTATTTTGTTTTTTTAGGTTTTTATGTAGCGATTCAGCAACGCTTATAACCATTCGGTGCGGGTAATCTGCTGCCGTCAGTCGCAAAACCTGTTGCTCAAAGCTCTTCTTTATGAGGTGAAAACAGGACTTCTTCAACGACACGTGTGCTTTTTGTTGTCTACCTTTTATAATTCTTTTTCTCTTTTCACCCCCTTTATAAACTCTGGCATTTGCAATAAACGGTTAGTTGAAGTTAAGCGCTTTTGTTGTGTGTTCTATGTAATAGTGGCTGCGCTTCCTAGCAAGATGGATCCTTACCAACTGGCCCGATACAATTGTTTATTGAGGAACGAGAGGCGCGTGCAGTCAGCAGAAATCTTCTGCTCCTGGGCCATTACTGGCAGCCATTCAAGTGCTTTGCGGCTCTTAATTCTGGCAGTATCAGTTTGTAACTACCACTGAAATATCTATCATATCTGTTCATTCATGTTACACACAAAAACCTGAAAAGTTTCGCTGGGTACGAGGTGCTATCCCGATGTTTATGATTCGCATACCTAAAAACGCATGTAAAAGATGCATGGGATGGATGGATGGATGGATTGGATGGATAAGGCTGTACCCTTTAGATCAGGTGGTGGCTAACGCCACCAAGCCGTAATACTTAGTCAACTAAAAAACTAGATTTATTTCTTTTTTCTTTAAATAGTGAGGTTGAGGACTCGTACATTGCCGTGAAGGGTTTAATTTTCACTCGTGCCTTGACTTCAGCCACGAATTAGAAAACCTCCTTCTAGTTAAATCTACCCGCTTAAAGTCTATTTTGCCCTCCCTGTCCCTAAACCTCAGAGCTTTGAAAAATTCTGCGCCATCACTCTGAAGTACAGGGTGAAGCCCGTTGCAGAACATTATCAAGTGTTCGACAGTTTCTTCTTCCTCTCCACACGCACTGCATACCGTGTCTACCCCTTCGTATTTGGCCGGATATTTTTTGCTTCGCAACACTCCCGTCCTGGCCTCAAACAGTAGAGAACTGCCACGAGTATTATCAAAGATCATTTACTTGGCAATTGCCTGCTTAAAAGCTCGATAGATCTCTAGTGCGGACTTTTAATCATGCCAATTCTCCACTTATCGGTCTCAGCTTCCTTCACCTTCTTCTTAACCGATAATTTTTTTTTTTTGGTTTGGCCCGCTGCTGTTTTCTAAGTATTTAACAGTCAATTTTCTGGTTCGCTTCCTCCACTCTGTATTGACATTCCTCATGTACAAGTAGCTGAATACCTTCCTAGCCCAATTATCCTACCCCATTTCTCTCAAGCGCTTCTAAAATATTATCTTGCTGCTAGCTTCCCTGCGCTCAAATGAGGCAACACGCCGAAAGCGTCATCTGCCGAGCGTTGGTGTAAACCACGTGGCTCCGTGCCTGGCCTCTAAATGGCGAACGTGCGGCAGGTTACACGCGTCTGTTATCTCAGAGGCCACAATGCGTGATGATTTCGCGTCGCTTTCGCCCGCTGGCGTGGCCTGGGAGTTGCTCTTCCTCAAGTACTTCCAGGTGCCGCGCCATGCTTCCTACCGGGCTGCAAAAATTAGGCGCATTCTTCTTTTAACCACTACCACCAAATACTACTTCTCCGTGATGGGAGCGAATCTGCGAGACGCGCGTGGGCCACGAGTCGCGAACGATGTCACAGGGAATAATAGCACACCTACATGGTTCTAGGAAAAGTCTGACATGACTGGTCGGCGTCACACGTACTAAAATGTTCCGCGTATTTTCCGAGATGTCTATCAGGGACGTATCAAAGCATCTTCTGGTAAAGGAAAAAAAAGGAACGCGTGGCCCGATTAAGCAGGATCGCGGGATTCAAGACGTTACATATGCTGGATAAATAATTCCGTAAGCTTTTTAAAGATAGCAGAATAAAGATAAAATCGACAGAATGAATTTCGTAATATAGCAAAGAGACGAAGAAATTTCCTTCAGTCGGCATGTGCCCATTACATTCATTGTTGTCTTGAACTAATGAAACAAACTTGACACAAAACAAGACTTAAGGAAGCGTTTCCTCAAATGTATTCTTAGAGAAAAAGTGGTCATTTTCTCTGTAATTCTAAAAAAAAAGGAAGACTTGGTCGTCGAGCACTCCCTGCCAGTATATCCAGTGAGAACATCGAGCCGTCCGATCCGGGAACAGGAAAGCCAACAGACACACTAAACATAACAAACAGGTGCTAGTGGTGGCTTTTTACGAACTCGTGTATCCACAGACCAAAATGTCTATTTGTCGTATTTTGAAATTGGTTAAAGATATACTTCGAGGGCGGTGAAGACTTCGGCAATTTTGCTTCAAGTGAAGTAAACTATGTGAAGTGATGTGAAAAAATTGCCTGCGGAGCGAAATCTACGTACTGTTAGGAATTTGCTCTGTCGCGATGGTAGCGGTGGCGAAGAGCGGCGAGCCGTCGAGCGGACTTCACTGAAGCCTTAGCCCGAAGGCGAAACAGGGAGGCAATCCGTTTTGAAAACAGCAACAAAAGTAGCGTTTACTGTAGCGGGTTGTCGTTTGTACAGAGCCGGCCAGCACGACAACGTCGGCTGGGGCAAAAATCTTCTAACATGGGGCCGGCTCGGCCTTAAATAGCGTCTTTGGTCCATTCTCTCAGACCAGTTCTCGGGCTCGGAGGGGGAGACGTAGCCATACCCGGAACTGCAAAGTGGTTCGGCGGAGGAAGCGACGTTATCCCCGGAACTGCACGGTTCTTCTGCACGGAAGGCCGCGCTGGCAGGGGGGGGGGGGAGACAGTTCGTCGAAACAGGGCTCGATCTTGTGAGACGTGCTCCCGAACGAGGAACATGTCTGTGGCACAACAGTACACAGAGCATGAAAACTCATATCAATGTGAATGGAATAACTGAGACCTATATTGCACCACCTTTAAGATTCAATCGTGTGTTACAAGGTATATATAGTTCGCAAAGAGTAACTGCGCACGAGCGAGCAAGTTTCAGAATAACCAGCAAACTATTTTTTTTCATTCACCATTAGCCCGTGCCTTCCCTTTATTCCGTTCCCCCGTTGCCTTGGCGCACCAGAGTAGCCTACAACGAGGCGTGACATTCTTGCAGTGTGCTTTGAAAAGCGTCAAGCCTTTGTCGTTCTCCCACACTCGAATGTGGCGGAACGAAAGGGCTTAGAGCTACAAACGCAGGCTGAGAACGAGCGTTCTGGTTGGAGAACACTGCTGCGGGAAAGCCTACTTGAAGTTGTTCAAGAAGAGTACTCACGGGCACACTCGCAATTTCGGGAAGCATCCATTATTATTTTTTTCGGTCTTTTAATGTAATATTGAAGTAACGTTTAAGAAAAGAGAAACTTTTTTCAAGTGTGTTGCTTCATCCTTCACTCTTCATTCGTTCTTTTTATTTAGCGCTATATTTTATTATTATTTCTTAATCACCAGAGCGACTTTTCTCATTCCATTCGTGCTGGCTAACTGTAGCTTTGCTGCAATGGACATGAACAGACATAATTAAAAGAATAAGACAAGACAGCACAAAATTATATATATTTGCCCGTAAAGTGTTCAACTTATATATGTCGCCAACTCACAGAAATAAATATTTATTCGAATACAGGTCTACTTACATCATTTCAGATGCGGGAAGGGTGGACGCGTTTCTGTCACAACGTGACGTATGTACGCCATTCGTGATCTCGGTTATGTACAGGAAGATGTCATTGGTGAGATATTTCACACCCTTCACAAAAGTCGGCCCCTTTTGATTCACCTCTAGTGTTCGGAACTGTCGCATGTGGCTTTGTCTTCAATTTGTTCTTACTCATTATGGTCAACACCCTAGTGAACTGCGGTAAGCACATTGTAGTTCAGTTACCGGCGCTCCAATATCAAGATGAGTATGCATGAAGTATGTATTGTTGCTGTTTTTTTTCTTTTATTTTTGTCCTCTCTAAAGCTAAATATGCACGTATACTGTACCAGTGGAATTCACATTGCTGGAAGAATGACGTTCGCTGAAACCTATGAAGAAAGTCGCTAGCTTTGAGCAGTAATATAAGTCAATCCATACTGTTCACGTGACTTCACAGAGAGGTTCCCGCCACTGAGTACCGAAACATGGTGGCAACCGTGACATTTTATCTCATTAGAGATTGTCAGTGCAGGAGAGCACACACCATCCTTCCGTCCCCATTTTCTTTTGTGCTACCCCGCTTTCATCTATACACCAGCCACGCCGAGCCCACGTGAACGCAAAAGAACATTGAGGTGGAGGGAGGGGACCGGAACTAATCTGATGTCTCCGATTCTCGCCCCGCACGTTCCAGTAAAAACTTCACGCAGCGTCCCAACCAGCTGGTACTCTAATATGGTGACCTCAGTGAATGTCAATGCACACAATGTATGGAAAAATTTACGGGAAACTTTAGTGAGGAAGACCGTTGAGCCATGGTCGAACGAATACGGCAGTACCGACAATGAGCTTACTCACGTGCCTGCACGGGTTGCATTTTAATAGACAGTTATAGTTCGCGGAATAGCGCTTACGTGGTTTACGTGCCCCAAAGTGGGATGGTGGCGCCACCTATTAGAAAGTTATTGGTTAATAAGTCAAACAGTGAAAATGAAAATAAAACGAGAATGTTTGCCTATGCCACCGCACGAAGCATTGTTAGAAATTTATTTTTGTGATAATAAAAGTAAACAAATATGAACCACGTACAAAACGCAAAAACATCTACGTTGCCGATTTATATACATTAATCTTGTAGTTAGGCCTAGGCGCGTTCGAAATGGGAAGCTATCTCAAAAAAATTGCCCGCAGCTTCCCTCGGGGGAACACTGAGGAGGATGCGGAGCATATAATTGGTTAACGGGGTGTTAAAGTGCGACTTACTTGGGTCGATGGCTAAATTGGTTAACGTGGTTCTGAAATGGGGTGTTAAATTGCGACTTACTTGGGTCGATGGCTAAATTGGTTAACGTGGTTGTAGGAGGGGGTGTTAAATGAGTGAACACGTACACACGTATGCGAAAGGGCGGCGCTGGTTGAAGGGACGTCGATCAATGTGTTTGTGGATTCGTTGGAATTCATTTCACCGCGACCTTGGACGTCGACGCGCCGTACAAACCAACCGACGAGCGGCAACTGAGCGAGCGAGCGCCGACCTTGAGTATATATACAGCGCGACGGCGCATGCGCTGTCAGCTGTCGAATGTTCTCGAAGGAGAAGCGCGCGCGGCACAGATGGTGGGCGACGGCGCGACGGCGCATGCGCGCGCGTCAGCTGTCGAATGTTCGAGAAGTGGTGCGGACGGCGCGGACGGCGCACTACAAGGCGCGAGTATAAGATGCTTCCGCATCTAAAACTACGCCAACTTATCCGTAATACTCAGTCATCAAAGCAAACTGAAGGCAAGTGAAGCCACTTTGAACAGGCGTTTGCTGCAAACAAGGTGAATCTTTCAACAACTACGCCAAAACCACTTCGAAGCGGGCGTCCGATAGCGATGCCATGTTTCCGTGCACTACGTGCACATACGCTGCCTTAAATCTGAAAAATACCGTGCGTACGGTAAGCGGTACGCGTAACGTACGTATATGCGCATGCGCACTTCGATTCCGGTATCACGGTACGCCCGGTATCAGGGTAAGCCCGGTATACTCTAACTCTCTAATTTCTTGCTACAGATCCACGCGATAGCAAAGTTCCTTTCATTGTTCCTCCCGCACTACCTCCTCAATTAGGAAAACAAGTAATTCCCCAGGGGAACTTCCCCCTTTTTCACCTTTCACTGCCACACATGCTCGATGACCAATTTGACTTGGTGACCTACAATAAAAGCATTGCTGATGAACAGTTTGAAAGAAGGGGGTGTTTCTTGTTTTTTTCTTCCATAACAAAATGTGTTGTTCACGGAGCGATTTTACACATCCCCTGCAGTTCTTGGAATCCTAGACAAGGCGCTTTGTCAAATAATGGTAGCTGATAACCTGCAAGGCGCTAACAGGGAACCGGTCCCGTACCCAGGTGTTCGAAGGAATGTCTCTACCAAAGAAAGGCAGGCAGATGGGGGCGCACGAAGGGGAAGAATAGCTGCTTCTGCTTGTCCTCATGAGAGGTTAGCATTCGTGCGAAGACATTGCCACGTGCACATACGCCGTGACAGTACTGGAATTGGCCAATGGGAAGACGCCTCAGTCGATCAGAGCTCAATTGAACACGGAGAAACCAGTCGCGACTTGCTTCGATCAGTTGAGTCCGCTGGCACATCAAGTACACAGCAGCAGCTGTCTGCGGTGTCCGGGAAAGAGCATTAGCTCCTGTCATCACCAGCACTCATTCGTTGCGAGTTTTTTAACGAATTCGCCCAAACCGACGAGCGGCTAGACACGTTCGTCACTGGACTACCATCATCACATTTTTGCCACATCGTGCAACATCTTGGAGAGGTAAGTGATATTTTCTACGTGGTACCTATCGCAGCGTTCTTAAAATAACATATAATTAGGGATTTCTGTGGGTGCATTTTTCGACAGGGATTGAGTACGCAATAAAACCCTTCAGAAAGAATACTGCATGCACAGGTTGCCCCTTTCATGATTGTTATATGCCACGGTTCTTTCCGCTAAAATAGAAACGTTAGCTTCACTCGCTTACGAGCTCCACATGTAAGACTTCCGGACTGCCCAGTGAACTTTTCATGCTGCTAGAAATTTGCTGTCGCTATTGAATTGTATCTCACCCAAGAGGGAACAAATAAGCATGTTCCTTATGTATTTATTGAAAGCTTTTTAGATAATTATGCACGGAAAAGTATATACAGGAAGCGTATAAACATGGAGCGAGGCTTGATATTTTTTGTAGCCTTAGTTTTCTTCTGTTGACATAAAGATGCATAGTACCATGTGCCCTCGCTTTTTTGAGCTCCTTCCTGTACGTGCTGCACGATCGCTGTAAGAACGATGGTAGATGGCTTGGCTGTACTGTCCGAAACGAGAACTGTTCTGTTACTGATACGGCATACGGTGTATGTGAGTTCTAGGTGGCCCCACCAATGGGCTCGGGCAGGCCAACGTTTTCTCTGACCAGGCCTGGCTTGGGCAACATTTTTTTATCGGCCTAGGGGCAAAGTCCGAATAATGACAAAATAGATATGTGCCAGAGTTGCTCTCCAGCACGTATCAATGAGCACACCAAATGATCTTTGTGATTATCTAGCAATTAGGTCATTCTCCTCTTCTGCTTCGGTGAAGTGAAGTTCTGGAAGAACAAGAAGTCCAAAAATCTCAAGCTTGCTATGCTTGCCAAAGATATATTGCGATTCCGGATACCAGTGCGAGCTGTGAATGAAACTTTAGCAAAGCTGCATGAATATGTGATGTAAAAGCGTCGCACTACAACCCAGATAATCATTGATTTTGCTTCTCTAACAATTAGAAATCTGCATATATAGTGGCTGTCGTGTGTAGTTTGCTTATGTTTCAGTTCGGTATATTCACTAAAATATGGCATTATGGGAAAGCAATATCTTCTCTCCACAACAAACCATCATAAAATGAGGTGGGTCGGGCTTGAACTTTGGTTTTTAAATATTGTTTTAGTTGTCCGGCATTTCGTTCAAGCAAAGGCGGTTCCGGTAACTGCCATCACGTCAACTTGCGCCATCTACAGGCGAAAAAATACAACTCACAAATACGCGATCTATGTCCACCGAGATTCGATAAGCCCACAGCATAGATCATTTCAGCAAGTCTCTCAAAAACGGTGCCGAACCTCAACAAATAATTTGCTGTTGAAGCTTCAGCTAATGAATCTCGAGCAAATAAATTCGTCAATACGTAGCTAGCAAGCTGCAGAGCGTACGACGAAAACTTAATAGCTTTGATGGGGAAGAAACTGCTTTCAATGCCGCGGCCATGTTTTCCGGAAGCTTTCGAGCACTGTTCATGCCTAGTATTCATCCACACGTACGCGAGCACTTTGCGAATATCGGTCTGCCGGACAGACTAAACTTATACCCCTTCGATGCAGTCAGCGGGGTCGGGCTCGGAAATGTGGCAGTGCACAGCTCCATCACGTATGCCCTATATTGCAGTCAGCCTATTCTATGTCAAGTGCGGTGTAGAGACCTCATTGGGTAGAAGTGGACTAAATTTTTTTGCAGGTTCCGACCACTCCTCTTAGTTGCTTATGCAGCAATGACTAGTGAATCGCTGTTTATAGGTGTTCCTAATAGAGCGCTCTCTCTACTCGCTCTCAGTGCATGGCTGTGAAACACTCTTGGAAACACACGTCAATTAGAAAAAAATAATGTATAATTTTCTGGTTTACCCCATGCTCTGTCGAGTCTTATTGCTTTTGAAATCAACGAATATGGAGGGTGTATAGAGGAGTGGTAGATTTCTTAAAATATAATATATCTGTATAAATAAAAAAAAAACTCTCTAGCCCCTCTTCGCTTAATTCTTGCATATAGAAATTAAAAACTGACTCTTCGTATGAGGCCAGTTTTAATTTTATATCAACAATAAAGACTGAGACTAAACGTGGCTTCATAGTTAATTTTCTTGTATAATTGGTACTCAGCCAGGAAAACGTCTGTTAAATACGTTTACCTCTAAATATTTTATATCTGGTTTGCGTGAACCTCGGTGTCGTATTTCTTGCTGAACTTCACTTCGGATATTCTGACAGGGATTGAATGTTCCTGCGCAAATTGTGAAAACTACATGATGCGGTTTGGTTATATTCCCGGTATTTAGCTATAACTTAACTGATACAGTGCAACACTTTAATTCAACACCCGTTCATACGGAAAATTCTGACGTGCTCTCCGGTACCGGCAAACATATCGTTTTAAGGGGAACACCGGTGCATTATCAACCGTACTGAGATAATGCTGTTTTTTAATAGCATTGACAGCCCTTAGAAAGCTAGGGTGGTTGATTTTGCCCAGGCACACGTCCATAATTTTAACTAAGTAAAATATGAGTGAAAACAGAAACTGAAACAGGGAGTGGCTCTGTCGTCCATGGTGGGTATCCGATGACGTTACAAGAATCCGTTGCCGATGACGTCACGAGATGCGCTACACACCCCGCCACGGCTGGCCAGCGTGTAAACATAGCTCACGTGCCTCGATCGTCTGATGCGCGAAAAGCAAGTCGGCGATGTCATCCGACGCGCAAACAAGTTGTGCCGCTAATCTGAACTTACCTGCAGTGGCAAGTTCAGCCATGATTGTAGGTATACCATCTGGGCACGGAAGCATCGTTTTTTTTATTTCGACACTCCGGTGCCTGAGGCATTCCCCGAATCGATTCCCTCGTTTATCAATATTGTAAGACCCGACTGTTAACGACTGCTATTACGCAGTATGGAGCTGACAAAACTTAACTGTGGTCGCGTTGTCGTCCCCTCGTAGAAGAAGACGCGCGCTGCATCTGTCTGCGGGGAAAGGTGTTTTTTTTTAAGAGTAGGCCCTGACGTCATATAGACAGGGTGGCCCGCGTTTAAAAGTGTCATTCCAGAATCAGCTACCAATTTTAAAATTTGCTTTTCAAAAAACTAAGTAACTTATAGTTGTATAATTTGGAACATATCACCACGTTACCGATGCGAACACATGTTCAAAGATTTATTGAAATCAGTGAATAGAAAAAAAACGCTGGATTTTCCATTTAAGGCATATCACTCGTGTTACTAGGTCTTGTTTAGCCGTAACAGGGTAAATGCAGACGACAGTTGAAGGCGCGAAGCAAATTTCAATGAAAATGAGTCAAAATTGCGTTCGTGAACACACAAAATGGTTGTGGTCCTTCGTAAACATGTGGTGTCCATCGACAATTATGCATTAGCTAGCCTGGTTAATTGAGCAGTGGATGCAGTGCTCACCCCTTTAGTTTCGACTCTGGGCGTAGGCCACGCGCGTGCCTTCGTATACCTGTGTGGACAACATGAACGTGTTTTTAGCGACCCCATTTTGTCCACAGCGGTGGATGCACTATGTTGTTGTCCACAGCGGACGCACACGGAAGGCATTCGAAACGCGCTTCGCGAGAATTATATGACTCCCTTCTTAAAGGCAACTCATTCTGCTTCTTCGTTCCAAAAGAGGTCAAGTGAGTACCCCAAGAGTATTAGCGTGTCAGAATTCTCTCTGACCCCCTTTTCTTTTGGAGTGTGCGTCTTACTTTCCTTTACATTAGCCAGTGGTATGCTAATCTACGAGTAAAGCTTCTCAAAATAGTGATGTTTATTAAGTGGCGCATTATTTGAACTATTTAGTCCTCTAGATCTAGTCGACTAGTTCATAATCTTCCATGGCTTTTAACGTGGACCTTTACAGTTTTAAATGTGCTACAATTTAACTTTCGCGGTGTCCTTTTCTCTTAAAAAAACTGTACGATGCAGCGCGAAAAAAAAACTACTTGACAACGGTAGCTATCAGCAACGTAGCTGCCCGTCAGAGAATAATGCTTTGTTGCAGTATTGATACCTTCGCAATTGTTAAGACAGGTTTTCTTTAATACTGAAATCGCTGCTCACATTCCTTGGTTGCATTACAGCTGATTGACGGGAGAGGTGACCAATAGAGTAGTTAATTTGTTTCCTTTTTTTTGATTCCACATAGTACGGTTTGAGCTTATATAGTGTATTAAAAATGACACGTTGTGACCCCATTTGCTCGAGTTATTCGCACCATTCGTAAGTGCTTTACCATAAAAAGTCCTCCCTTTGTTGATTATCTGCTAGTTATTGCAGTAGTTTCCACCCTGCCATAAGATGTTTCCAGCAAAGCAGCAAACAACACAGAACGATTTTTGAAACTAACAGAATTAACAAGAAAACTTCTTTTCTTCACAGAAGTCAGGAGAGAGGTCATAGTACAGGGAATTAAAACCGGTTCACCGAGGAGTCAAACCTGTCAGAATGGTCTGCTGGTACTTCGGTATACTTCTTTCTCGTGTCTTGCACAACGGTGATATTATACAGTACAGGGACCGCGAGGACATTGCAAAAAGTCATGCAAATGGCTTTCCTTGTTTGTTTTCTGTATTTATTATTCAAAGAAGTGCCAGAGAAAACTTTTCTTTTATTTGAACCTTCCATCTCTATTATTTAGGGTCCAATGGAGCAACGGAATGAATATGTTTCCACATGGTTGCGCACTGTTGAACGGTTTAAGACTATACCTGTCACAGTATCTCAACTTCTCGCGGTACAAGAGACTCAGGAGTCGGTGCAAGTTGGGCCTCCTGTCATGCAACAGCCCATGCAAGTCGATGAATCCAAGGATACTATAGCGCCACGACCCCTGGATACCGCTGTATCCGAGATTTCAGTGCTGCAAGACGCTCCGGAGGCAACCAAATCCGAGGAACCAGTGGTTACGCAGCCCCTTGGTGCGACCTTTCTCGGGCTTCGTGCTGTAGAACAGCCCCTGGAAGTCGTCATACCCGAAGACCCTGCGGTTCAACAGGCTCAAGAAGGCGAGCGGTCTCGGCCTTTTGTGGTGCTACCAAACGTGGAAGTAGCGCAATCAAACTCTCTCGTGCATTTGCAGTCCCATAAGTTCTACTGGTCTATCACTACCACAACGCCCATACTGAAAGTCTACGCTTTCCCACTACGTGAGGAAGATAACCATCCGAATTGGATTCGCCTGGTAACAAGGAGTGGTGACGTTGACACAGCTGCCGCCTTTCTGTTTGGCTTCATCAAACTCTTCTGCAGAGATGATTACTATAGGGTAAGCAAGCTCTCTTTTAGTGGTGGTTTGGGGATCGGTGTATACATTCGGATACGCATACTAAAGTAAAAAAAGCTTTCCCACGTTACAAGGGCGCGAAATGTAGTCCAACTGAACGAGTGGCAAGGCAGAACGAGAAGCAACCTGGACCACAAAGGCGGTCTCGATGGCACACTGACTGGGGCATAAGCAATTGAATATCAATTGCCAGTGCAGTATCGCTCGCACTAAAGTAGATAGAAAGATTTACGGATGCAGGGTTTGCATAGTGTGTTCGTAATCACAAAATTGAGTTTGAAAGACTGCTGGAAAAAATCTACCTTTATTTTTTTATAGAAAATTTATTGTATCGAACTCTTCACTTAGAAAACCCTAAACTGCAAATTAAAACTAAGTGAAACTCTAATTCTGAAGAAAAATTATTAACCTTTGGCCCAATGAAGGAGTAATTTAATAGTGGACTTGATAACATAGGTTAGGAAGCATTCTATCGATGACGTAATTATTGTTATTAAGCAACGAAACGACATGCGTTGCTGATTACCGCGTCATCCGTGACAAGAGAAAGAAACAAAGCGTTCAAGCTAACATCCTGAACATCGTGCAAATCATGATTTTGTGGTGGAACTTCGGGGGCTGTCATGAGTTTACAGACTCGTGGAGTGGCATTTCAGCAATGAGGCTTTCCGGTGATTTGTTCTGCATAATGCGTACGCGAGTGGTTTTTGACAATAACTTGATATACCGGAACCTCCGGCTGACATTTGTTGTGGAACGGGGTTTATTGGCACAAGTAGCACTTGCACAGTAGGTCTATTGACGCTGAAAGCGGGCGGCAGCAACGGACTCAGGAATCACAGCAATCGGGGCAAACGCTCGCGCTTGGCTCCTCCTGCCAAAGGTGTAACCCACTGCGGCACATAATCTTCTTCCTCTCTTCAATACCCCGGCGACGAAGACGAGCCATCCTGGCAAGTCAAGGTGACGAGATTAGGAGTGGGTCGTGATATGGCTTGAGACGACTCACGTGGACAGTCTCACGACCAAGGCATCGCCTGTCTGTAGATGGCGTGATCGGCTCGATCACGTATGTGACAGGAGATCGACGTTCGACGACGCGATAAGGACCGTGAAACTTGGGGGCAAACTTAGCGGACAGACCTGGGGAGTGAAATGGCAGTCGGAGCCAGACAAGCGAGCCCACGGAAAAAGTCTCGACTTGCTGGTCGCGGTCGTGGCGGTCTTTTTCGAATGCTTGCTTGTCCGAGGTGAATGATCGGGACAACTGACGACACTCTTCAGCGTGCTGCAAAATTTCAGAAAGAGGGCTGAACTCTGAGACGTCGGGACGATACGGCAAAATGGTGTCAAGGGTGGAGCATGGCTCACGCCCATATAAAAGAAAGAAAGGCGAGAAGCCTGTGGTTGACTGCGTCGCGGTGTTGTACGCATAGGTCACAAATGGGAGAATGACATCCCAGTTTGATTGGTCGGAATTGACATACATGGCGAGCATGTCTCCTAGCGTTCGGTTGAAGCGCTCAGTTAGACCGTTGGTCTGCGGGTGGTAGGCTGTAGAGGTGCGGTGCACCGTGCGGCATGCCCGAAGGAGTTGTTGTACAACTTCGGATAAAAAGACACGCCCTCGATCACTTAGTAGTTCACGTGGTGCCCCGTGACGCAGTACGAAGCGTCGCAAAACGAAATTGGCTACGTCACGTGCACCTGCCGTAGGTAGTGGAGCTGTTTCAGCATACCTCGTCAGATGGTCGACGGCGACAATAATCCATCGATTTCCAGTGGCAGTGTAAGGAAGGGGACCATAGAGATCGATACCAATGCGGTCGAAAGGGCGCGCCGGACACGGTAGAGGCTGTAATAATCCTGGTGAATGGGCAGCTGTCTTTCGTCGTTGGCATAATGAACAAGACCGAATGTATTTTCGTACAAAAGTGTACATACCACGCCAATAGTAACGCTGGCGGATCCGCTGATATGTTTTTAACACACCAGCGTGAGCATGTTGTGGGTCGGCATGGAAATACGCACAGACATCAGATCGCATGTGGTGTGGTATAACCAAGAGCCATTTACGACCATCCGCGTGGTAGTTTTTGCGGTATAGTTGCGCGTCCCGTATCGCGAAATGTGTGGCTTGTCGGCGAAGAGCGCGTGGGTATGCAGACGTTGAAGAGTCAGAAAGAATGTTAAGGAGAGATGTTATCCATGGGTCTTTCCGCTGTTCAGACGACATGCTTGTGACGGAAATGGGAGCGATGGAGAAGTTGGTGTCCGAATGCAGGTCTGCGGTGGATCTCACTGGTGATCGTGAGAGGGCGTCCGCATCAGAGTGTTTTCGTCCTGAGCGGTAGACGACTTGAATGTCAAATTCTTGTAGGCGAAGAGCCCAACGTCCAAGGCGACCTGAAGGATCTTTTAGCGACGCCAACCAACAGAGTGCGTGGTGATCGGTCACAACGTCGAAACTCTGTCCGTACAAGTAAGGACGAAACTTGCTTAATGCCCAAACGATTGCGAGGCATTCTTTTTCAGTTACGGAGTAGTTCATCTCCGCTTTCGTGAGTGCGCGGCTTGCGTATGCGACGACGTACTCTGGAATACCTGGCTTTCGTTGCGCGAGTACTGCTCCCAGACCAACGCCACTGGCATCTGTGTGCACTTCAATGGGGGCACTTGGGTCGTAATGGCGTAAAATTGGTGGGGACGTAAGTAGGCGGCGCAGTGTAAGGAAAGCTTCGTCGCATGCTGGGGTCCAGTTAGAAAGATTAGCTGGACCGTTCAGTAGTTGTGTCAGTGGGGCTATTATTGTTGCAAAGTTGTGGACGAAACGACGAAAATACGAGCACAAGCCGATGAAGCTCCTAAGTTCTTTGAGTGAAGTCGGCTTCGGAAAGTCGGCTACGGCTCGAAGTTTGTCTGGGTCGGGGCAAATTCCATCCTTTGACACAACGTGACCAAGTATAGTAAGTTGGCGAGCCCCAAAGCGGCACTTCTTTAGGTTAAGTTGGAGGTTTGCCTTAGTAAGACACTGAAGAATGGTGCGCAGACGGTCGACGTGGGTAGGGAAATCAGGCGAAAATACGATAACATCATCGAGGTAACATAGGCATATCTGCCATTTAAGGCCGCGTAAAATGCTGTCCATCATTCGCTCAAACGTTGCAGGTGCATTGCACAGACCGAATGGCATAACCATGAATTCGTATAGGCCATCCGGCGTAACGAACGCTGTTTTGGGACGGTCACACTCTGCCATCGGCACCTGCCAGTAACCTGAACGTAAGTCCAGCGAAGAAAAGAATTCGGCACCTTGTAGGCAATCGATAGCGTCGTCGATGCGGGGAAGAGGGTATACGTCTTTTCGTGTAATTTTGTTCAGTCGCCGGTAGTCGACACAAAATCTAATCGAACCGTCTTTTTTCTTCACTAGCACAACAGGTGAAGACCAGGGGCTAGAAGATGGTTTGATGACACCGCGCTGAAGCATATCATCCACCTGCTCTGCAATTATACTTCGTTCCTTGGGTGATACGCGGTAGGGGCGTTGCCGCAAAGGAGGGTGCGTTCCGGTGTAGATTGTGTGAGCGACGGTGTTAGTTTGACTCAGTGCCTTTTGAGGAAGGTCAAATGAATCTCGGAATTCATGCAGAAGGGCTATTAGCTGGTCCCGTTAATCCGAAGGAAGCTTGCTGTCGATGGAACGATTGAAGATATCCGAGGAGTAGTCATCCCGCGTAAAAAGAGTAACGGCGTTCAGCTGAAGTTGCTGGCCAGGGTCGTGGGACTCAATAGGCACAATAACGTTGTCGTCAACAGGATGAACATAGCCCAGTGTTTCGTGAGCTCTTAAGGTGAGAGGGCATGAGCTAGGATTGCAAACGACAATTCCGGAAGTATCTTGATGAGGTGGCAGAACGGCGTATGGCAGAGACGTACCGTGGCGGCGACTGAAAACGTCAGATGGGGAGAACACAACGGTAGAGCCGGACAATTCAGTGCGATTGACGGGGACAACGATGGCACTAAGAGGAGGAACATCAACGTCGGAAGCAACAAGAAGCTTGCCCAGGTGAGTGCGCTCATTGTCCGTAGATGGCGCATCTGAAAACACAGATAATTCTACCTGCGCGCGAGCGCAGTCAATTACGGCGTGGTGCCGTGACAAAAAATCCCATCCTAGTATCACGTCGTGGGCACAAGTGGTCAACACGAGAAACTCGATGTGGTACAGGACGTCCTGAATGATTACTCTCGCTGTACATGCTCCGACTGGTCGAATAGGTTGCGAGCTCGCGGTATTCAGCAATACGTCGGAAGGCGGCGTCGTTACTTTTCGTATCGAACGGCAGAGTTTTTGACTCATCACAGATACGGCGGCACCCGTGTCAACAAGCGCAAGAGTTCGTAGACCTTCAACAAACAGTTCCAGAACGTTTGTGGGGGACGGGCGAGGACTTCTACAATGCGACGATTTCGCAGCTCGTGCCTCTGGAGCTGCGGCAGTCAGTTTTCCGTCTCTGCGGGGTTCGGTCGGCGACGCAGCGGGGACGGAGAACGGTAGCGGCGTGGTGAGGATGAGCGACGGGGACCGAAGGATCGGTAGTCGGCAGCAGGGTGGTGGTCTATTTCGGATGGGGACGGGTCACGTTGCACTGAGTGTCGGTCGTATTGACGGGGAATTTCTCGTTGCGCGTTGTACGGGGCCGGGAAAGAGTCGTCAGAGTACCTCGGAGCTGCAGCCGGGACCGTTGCGAAGCGCCGGCGACAGAAGCGTGCCACGTGACCTGGATATCCGCATGCATAACAGATTGGACGATTGTCAACTGTGCGCCAAGGGTTTCCGTGATAGCGCTGTTGTGTTGCTGGAACTGGCGTCGTTGGTATTCGTAGAGGCTGGGGAGTCGCCCGAAGTGGAGGTCGTGGTGGAGTAGCAGCAACAGCAGCGTAAGTCAATGGCGCGGTGACAGGTGTTGTCTGAGAGACGGGTGGCAGTGCCTCAGAGACCTGCGGCTGTATTACCTGTCTGATGGCGGGCGCGAGACGCTCAGAAGAGGGTTCCGTTGCCGGTTGATACGACAGACTCGAAAGTTGTCGGGCTACCTCCTCGCGCACATATCGTTTGATTTCCGACATGATTGTGTTGTTGTCTCCACCTAGGGTCAATGCCGCGAGAGTTTCGTCGGTAGTCGCTGGCCGCCGTGTCATGACCCGTTGCTTGCGCAATTCCTCGAAGCTCTGGCAAAGAGTGGCGAGTTCAGACACGGTACGGGGGCCCTTGGCCAGCAGCATCTGGAAGGCGTCGTCGTCTATCCCCTTCAAGATGTGCTTGATCTTGTCTGCCTCGACCATTGAAGGGTCAAGGCGCTTGCACAAGTCGAGCACATCCTCGATGTAGCTTGTGAAGCCTTCCCCCTGAAGCTGTGCGCGCCCCCGTAGGCGCTGTTCGGCACGGAGCTTGCGTACCTCGGGGCGACCGAACACATCGGCAATGCGTAGTTTAAAGGCACCCCAAGTGGCGAATTCCGAGTGGTGGTTGTTAAACCAGAGACTCGCCACCTCTTTCAGGTAGAAGGGTACATATTGAAGCTTCGAAGGGTCGTCCCACTTGTTGCTTGCGCCTACCTTTTCAAATGTCGCCAGCCAATCTTCGACGTCTTGCTCATCGGTACCGTCGAAAAAAGGTGGATCGCGCACGCGTAGCGAAGTGGGCACGATGACCATCGGAGGCTGGGTCGTACCTTGCTGGGTGGTTTCTTCAGTCATTTCTGGGATGGCAGGTAGTTTCCTGTTGCGGAGTTCCAGGTTGAAGTACCCAGCACCTCCACCACTCTGGAACGGGGTTTATTGGCACAAGTAGCACTTGCACAGTAGGTCTATTGACGCTGAAAGCGGGCGGCAGCAACGGACTCAGGAATCACAGCAATCGGGGCAAACGCTCGCGCTTGGCTCCTCCTGCCAAAGGTGTAACCCACTGCGGCACATAATCTTCTTCCTCTCTTCAGTTGTTACATTTGCGTGTCAGGTTTTGCAAGGCAGCGCAGAAGATGGCCTGTGGCTGGAAACGTTGAAGATCGAACGCCTGAACCTGTCGAACGTGATGTCCGGGTCGGAGCCCGTCGCCACGATGGACGATGTCTTCGTGCTCATTGGGGTAATGCTCTGCAACGTAAACTCCAAGGAAGGTACCAGCTATGACTGGTGCCGGAACCGGGTGGATGACCTCATGCCGCTTTTCCCTTTGGTTTCCGAGCCGCCACCAGTGCCACTGTACAGTGGGCCTATGGCAGAAGCCCTTTCCACCTTAAGAAAACTGTGGCCCTGCACCATAGCGCAGATTGTCCGCACTATCGTTGAAGGCAGTTTCAAGGTACGTACGATTTGATGAAAGTAGAGGATACGTTGACTCTTCGTGCACTACTTGTACACTCGAAGTGTGCTTTGCCGCGGTGGTCTAGTGGCTAAGGTACTCGGCTGCCGACCCGCAGGTCGCAGGATCAAATCCCGGCTGCGGCAGCGTCATTTTTGATGGAGGCGAAAATGCTGTACACCCGTGTGCTCAGATTTGGGTGCACGTTAAAGAACCTCAGGTGGTTGAAATTTCCGGAGCCTTCTACTACGGCGTCCCTCAATATCATGGGGGGGTTCTGGGAAGCTAAACCCCACATATCAATCATTACACTCGAAATGTGGTTCGTAGTGAAGTTTAGGATTGTTAGCAATATTAAACTATATTAAAGTTCCCTGTATTCAACAGTTTGAAAGCAACGATTGGGAGCAACGTGCTTGCTTGTGTGAAATCCATGTCATGTAGTGGTGAAGGTATTCCTGCCCTCTATGGTAGCTTTCTTTAGTTTGAGAGTCACTACCACAGATTTATATTGCACCTAATCATTTTGCTATCTGAAATCAATAATTAATTTGAAAGTGAAAAATGCAGGAAGGATGTGTGTGAGACACTGACATGTTAATGTTCAAAATATTTCTTAAAACTGTTTCATTGCGGGAGCAAGTCTTCGCAAATAGTGTTATCCTAGAATGCTAAAATTTAGTGACCCTATGAATCGAGTGCGTTTACCTTTTTTTTACATTTCCAAATATAACAGCCGCTGTCTTGGTTTTCCTAGTATGAAGCTGAGTTGCGCTCTTGCACTAGACCAGGATGTTGTACTGTAGTAAGATGTTTTGTCGGCATGCTTGCATGCTTGGATGTTAATAGCTTGCAAATGATAGACAAAATTCAAACGGGAATAGATAGAATGCTGCAAGGCCACTATAACCGTCATGTCTTTTGTGCCTTCAATGTTCCACAATGAAAAAAGATTAGGAATGTAATATTCTTGAGTGCCCTTCACTTATCACTCACCTCTTCTCTTTCAATTCACGCAAGGTCCGATAAGGCGACTTCAAGGCTATGTCTGCGCACAGTGGCGCACAGCCAAGAAGAGGCGGGCGGAACCAAAACTGTTGGAAAGCGTCCCATCTGAGCTTCCCATGCCACAAGAGGCTGAGAGAACCCCCCCCCCCCCCCCCGCCATGGAATCCTCTGTCGTCAGCGCAGCAGGATTCTCGCATGCCTAATACTCCTGTGGCCAAAAAGCCGCGACAAGAGCCCGGATTCCACCCTACAATAGACGTATCACACGAAGAAGTCACTTCCGTCGCTACCACAACGCTGACGACCCCAAACGCTGGCAGATCCATGCCTACCGCTAAGACCACTCAAAAGATGTTCGAGTTCCCACCGGTAGGGCAGTTTGATCCAACCTGGATTTGTTTGGTGACAAGAAGTATGCACCCGGTCACCGCTGTTCCCTGTCTGCTTGGCTTCATAGGTCTTGTGTGCGGAGACGATTTCGAGAAGGTTAGTAACCTCTTTTATTTACTTCACTTATCACAGAATAGAGTAAACTGTTGAGTGCGGTCATAAACAGAGATAGGGAGGTCTATTCTTCCGAAATTATGGACTCACATAAGTTTTAATGGTTACATATACAGCAAACGTAGAATAACTTCAAAGACGTTGACGGAATCCAGGGGTGTTTATTTTGGCCCAACCAAGATTACTTTATTTTCAATTGGAGATAAACTCCAGAAGATATTTCGTGAACCAAGTCACCTGACTTATTCATGATGTATTATAATTTAGCGTAAAAAGGGGCCTTATGGTTGAATGAGACAAGTTATAATGAACAAAGCAATCTAACTTACAGGCTTACTTTTCGTTATATATCATAAAGGTTCTTACTAATGGTGTTATGCTTTGTTACTTCTATTCTACACATGTGAATTCGTGATGCAATGAATGAAGGTTGTCCGCATTTAGCATTGCGCAAGTATTAGTTACACGAAGGAAGAATTAGTTTATTTTTTGGGTAGTATTATTTTTCAGAAAATGAGTCCACTGAAACCGACAGCTAATCAAATAAATTTTTAACGGTTACCTCGAAAGAAGTCCTCACTTAAAGTTTTTAAATATGCTTTATTCTATGTCTCTGAAAAGGGCCTCGAATTATGGTCTACAGTTAGACAATGTTAGATATGCCTCTACAGTGAAGACCAAAGCCGAATTCTATATTATCGTACTGTGTGCAACACAATATTCACAATGCGCATGTTGTCGTTCTTGCCGTACGCCATAGTATTATACTTCCTGTAAAATTAAAATTATTTACATTTATTTCTATCCAGGGCGCAAGTCTCGAATCATTCCGTATTGCTAGTGTTAGCTATAGGCGAATGTTTTCATGAGGGTCATGCTTGCGTATACCTGTTCAAACAGAGTTTTAAGAGGTGGGCAGAGATTGCTCTGGATCTTTCAGGTGGCTCGATCAGGTATTATCGTTGTCTAATTTTTTGATGGGGAATACACAGGTGCATTTTCATCACAGTAACCTCATTTAGACATTCATGCAAGTCAGTATTGTTTGTACGCACAAGATCTGTCTATCGAACGACGCGACTATAACATCGATCGTGACAACTGTGCATCATTGTGGTATATTTCCTTCGTTTCATAATTACAATCTGCACCATTACGAACTGACCTACAGAGGGACGGTTGAACCCAATTCGTACTTGTAGGGACTTTTGAGTCTGCGCATGCCGTCACTATGGCTAGTTGATGAATAGTTTCGCTATCTTCCCTGCCTTCTCTGGTCGTTTTATTCGTGTATTGTTGTTGTTAGTCGTCTGACGGGTATTTTCACTTCTTTTGCCGTGTCTGGCGTTTCCCACAACTAGTGGCATTAGTTTTATTTTTTGAAGTACTCAATACGTATGTATAGATAACTTTTCCAATGAAGTGGGTATCGAACTGCATGCTGACAGTTGTTTTTTTTTGTCGGTAGGTTTTGCACGATGCAGACAAAGATGGCCTGGCACTGGAGGCAGTGGAACTGAGTGGGGCCGAGTTGCGCCAGCGGCTGAGCGACCTGATGATTGATTTGTATCCTGCGGTCACCATGGACGATTTCTACGTGCTTCTAGGTATTCAGCTCTGCAACCTGTTCTGTCGGCGCGGCTCGGACGTGAACTGCGGTTGGTACGAGACCCGGGCAGGCGACTTGGTTGAACTCTTCCCGGATGTCTCCGGTCATGTGTCGGTGCGACTGTATGATGAGGCGCAAGCAGACGCCATCTGCGCCTTTGCAGAGCGGTGGCTTCATACCCGGGCCGCGATCCACAGCATTATACTAGAGGGCAGATTCGAGGTACGTTCTCTGTCATGGTCGTCGTATTAACACAAAATTGTTCAAGTCGGAGTTTAACAGAGTGCTACTGACGTACTTCTGTCACGTAAATGACGTTGAAAAGTAGATTAAGATATTATGTCGCGCGGAATTGAGCCAGTAACCTCTCAATTTTTAGAACGTCAGGAGAGCTAACGGTCGGCCATTTATATGCACCGTTTGTCAGTTCTCAGAGCTTCGAAATGTTAGCGCATTTTTGTTATCAGTGGCGAGATGGCGCGACGGTCTCACGGTCGACGTGCTCTCAAGGTCACCACCCCCACGGAGCGAGGTCTCTCCTGCGCGTGCGCTTATCAGGCTCGTAATTCGGCACAGGACGAAAGTCACTTGGCACGCAGCCACGGTCGCGATTACGAAAGGAGCACGCTGCTGACACTCCACGCAGAAAGAATTGTGACAGCCGTTAGTCTTCGCTCGCGCTGTGTATGGTAATTTCGTGTGTGATTTCTGCTTCAGGTGTGCGCTGCAAGTTTTGATCTGCTTCCTGTTGCTAACGTGACTTTGCAATTTGTTAGTATTGCTGGAACAATGCAAAATAAATGCTCAACTACCTCTGCGAAAACAGGTTTTGCTTTCGTGTTATACCGGTTCTGATATGAGGAGATCAGTCACGTTATTTGTTTGAGTCTGCGCATGCGCACCAGCGTTGACGAGGCACGCGCCATGGTTTCTGATGGCCGAATCGCGTCCACAAGGGTCAACAAAGTGGCCTATGTTGTCACAAACTCGCAAATGTTTATCCCCAAAAAAAACGGTGGGTGAAGGCCCCTGAGATGGCCTACCAGAACGCGGCTGACAACTTCGGAGGCCAGGGGCTACCAGTTTGGTTTTTGTCTATCGTCACTGGAGGTGGCGTTAAGACCCAGAAAAAGCTAATGGGAACATTTTCTTCTCAAGAATCCATTGTCAAATCAGTACATTATATGATCAGTTCGAACTGCGTTCAATCTCGTATTGTATATATATTGTACATACCAAACGAGAATTCGTTATATTATAGAATAATGTCTATGCTCACTGCAATATACCTGCTGAATATAGCCAAGCAAGCGTTCTACTTCGAAACATTTAACAAATGACCAATTTCTCGGCAACAATAGCACATGTACGAACACCTTTAGATCCCTTCAAATTGTGACAGACTTTCTGTCCTCTTTTGTTTGACGACATTGCTGATTTACGCTACTTTCCCTTTTAGTCTGTCTAGAAATTCGTCAGTGAGCCTCTCTTAGTTTACTGCGCGAGCTTGTTTCGTGTCATTTACATGTAGTAAAATCAGATATGTAGAACAAAGTTTAAACTGGATTGATAAGGCACCTTAGACAAGATTGTTAAGACAGATGATATTCCACTGATAGGTTGTTGTTATTTTTTTCGTCATGGTTCGCAAATTATAGCCAATTTTCAGATGGAGAAGTTGATGTTATCGTAGTATTTTTCATTGTCATATACTCAAAAGGCAAAAAAACGAGGGATACAGTTTAGGATGTCATTTCCAAGTCAAGAAAAAAACTGTTCACAATTTCTATTCATGCCTGGTCTTCTCCTACCTGTAACGCAGCGTCCAATGCATCGGTTGCAGCAGTACGTCCTCGCCTCCTGGAGCTGTGATGAGATGAATGATGGGGATAGTGAACTGGAATCCTTCGTAAGTTGCGACTCTGGGACATTTACATTTTCCTCGAGCTGAAGCCCATGGATATCGTTTTGCAGGTATGTACTCGAATGACAAGTATGCATGACGAAAACGCGTGCGAATATAGTCATTTTAATTATTAATATATAAATATTTTAATATACACTATAGTTATACAGTATAGGTATACGGTATTATACAGTATATTTATTATATTACTGTGGCACTGCTTCTAACGACACTATCTAGAGCCAGATCCACTTTCAACGCCCATTATCAACGGTAATAAAGATGAATTATTGCACTCTAACGTACCATATCTATTGTTAAATCCACGAGATTCCACACAGATGGTAGTACTAAAAGTCAGGGGCATAGCCATGGGTTTGCACACCGGGCACGTGCTTCAGCTCCCCCCCCTCGAGTTTTTTTCGCCATGGCATAGAGAGCGAAAATTGACTGTTTCAATGGAGATGCCCCTCCCGAAATCTAGCTGGCACCCGCCCCCCCCCCTCAAAAAAGAAAAATTTTGGCTTCGCACATGCCAGAAGTTACTGTAGACTAACAAGCATTTTACAGTGTGAAGCTTTTTATTTTTATGTTTGTTCTGTCAGCATCATGCTGCTGATAACGGTTACAAGTTCTTGGATCGATACTAATTGCGGCGTATTTGGCTCGAAGCAATGATTAAATTTTCCACGGTGAAATCTTTTTGCGACTTCAGTATATATTTGATTCAGTCATCTGCTACTTCCAATGTTCTAACAAAAATTTTGTCTTTGAAATACGGTATTCAGGTTGTAGGTTACGATTCACTCCTTTATGTACATGTCAGTCATGATCTTCATTCTCCTACGTGTAGTTGACTGCCGCTCCTTCACCTAGACGACAAGACACCCTCCGGAACCACCGAGGCAGAAAAAGTGCAGCGGAAGGTCCCACTTCATGCGACGAAAATTCAACTACAACGGGATCCGTTGAGACTATCCTGCAATTTTCAGAACACCACAACTGATCTGTCAGGCGACCAGGATCGTGATAACTAGCCAGTGAAGAACTTTCCTGTGTCATGTGCAACGGTGACAGATATGCCGCACTATAGCCGGTTTACGTATTGAAACTGAATGCCCATTATCTGTACAGTGCCCCTTGCTTTTTGGTTGGATGAGAAAAGTTTTTACTATTTTGACGATGCCCTAGTTGGGATCCTATAAAACAAATATTTTTTGTGGTATATGCATTTCAAGCTTCTTGTCTTCACGTGAGTCGTTGGGCTGCTGGCATGAAGAATAGAGAGCAGTGCCAAGGGCAGGACGCCATCTATCTATCTATCTATCTATCTATCTATCTATCTATCTATCTATCTATCTATCTATCTATCTATCTATCTATCTATCTATCTATCTATCTATCTATCTATCTATCTATCTATCTATCTATCTATCTATCTATCTATCTATCTATCTATCTATCTATCTATCTATCTATCTATCTATCTATCTATCTATCTATCTATCTATCTATCTGTTTGTCTGTCTCAAAAAAGGAGAAACTGAATGTATCACTCACGCACTCGCATTTAGAGCAAGCGTGTAATAAACACCCGTTAATGCAACGCTTGTTAATTCGGAAAATCAGGCTATTCCGAAGTGATCGCTTGATCGACATTTTGCAATATCAGGTCTGTTTTGAATAGCCCCGGAAAGACGCCGTAGGTACTGTGGTGATTTTGAGAATCACCCCAATATATTTATAAAAAATGGTACAAGATTAATGGGCCTATACACCAGAAAAGCACACCTGCTGGTGATCCCCCGGACTGCTTCTCTTAACGTGGCCATACACCGCATCACTCTTGAGAATGATTGTCAACACGTTTACTGTTGTGGACCCAAAGATTACCTGCAAGAAAAGCTTATATTAGACAGCGGAATCAAAGGCATTACACATGCAAGATAAATATTTCTATTAGACTTATAAGGATAACAAAATACAAATAAAATGCAAAGAATAGACTTCGTAAAACAGAAAATAGACAAACAAATTTCCTTGAACCGTGCATCCTTCCCCCTTCGGAATAGACATACCACATTAACGAAACAAACTTCACAGAGCAAGGTTTAACAAAGCCTTGGCTCTGACGTATTAATTACAAAAAAAGTGCTGATTTCCTTTCTAATTAAAAAAAACACTTTTTATTCGAACGCTCGCTTTCAGAGCATCCAATGAAAATATCTAGCCACCCTAGTCGGCACCAAAGGACCCAAGGACTAGCGCTTCTATCTTTTAGTGCCCGGGAGAAAGAACAGATTTCAATCGGAAGCGGCCGTCCATGGCCTCCGAGATGGCGGGCGCGTGGCGGGTTTCTCTCTGGCCGTCCCAATTGTATGGAGAGAGCGCGTTTCGAGAGGTGGGCATGGCCCGCTCTTTTCTCCGCACCACGGCGCTCTTTCTTTCGGTCGAAACGACTGATGCGCTGTTGGTGAAGCTTCCATGTGGCGAGAAACAAAATGGTTCCGTGCTTTTATATTAATTTGTGTTCGTTTGGAAATATCGAGACAAGGTGTATGAGAGGCGAAGTCAATGCTTGGGTGTGTATATTCTCAATTTGACTTGTGCTGTAGATTTGCACCACTCAAAGTTGAGCGCTTATAATTGCGATGTTTCTGCAAGAGATCCGGGTGTGCTGGACACTAACTGTGCTTTGAAGTATGCAGGCTGTATAGTAGGAAGGGCACTGGCAAAGAAAAAGATCACAGCCCAATCAACAAGCGAAGCCAGAATAGTGACACGCTCTATTCTAACGGGTTACACTCGATGAAAAAAGTTGCTTTTTCTTTCCTTTCATGGAAACAGCACTGCTTTTCATTATAATGCCGTTTATGGAATCCTCGCGTCGAGCCGCAGAAGCAGAATACAGGGAGGAGGGTGCAGGCGGTCGCAATACATCTAGACGGTGTCTCGACTGAACGTCACCGGTTCTGCAACGACCACGAGCTAGTTACAGGCAAGCTTTGGTCACTTATGGTCACCCATTCGCCCTTTGAATTTTACGGTGTTCAATAAATATGTTAGGCAATGTAAGAACGAACGTCAAAATGCTTTGCTTATTCAAAAAGTACAATACACGCGTTCAGAGTTTGATGTACCTGGTTTGAAACACTGCGGTGTTACAGAGCAGTGACAATTTGCACTTTTTCTTTCTTTCTTCAGTAGTCTACTTAGGCGAATAGTTAGTTTTCACTAGAAACATGCCATTATGCTACATATTAGACATTTTGATTTGGATGTAGTTTAATGTACTAATATTGCTATTGTGCTACCAAGGCATAATCAAAGTTCAGATGACGAAAAAAGAGACGATCACAACTCAGGCACTTTCACTGTCAAAACGTGGGGAGCGAATGTAGGCCGGCTAATCGAAGTCCTCTACAATATTCCAACAAAACTACCTCTCACGTACCTTACTTCAATGACATGAACAGGACATTGAGTTACTCACGGCGTAACTGCGCTTTAATTGACCACCTCATAGGAATCCTCGCTCAATATAACAGTGAAATTTTGAGACAGGATAAGGGAGCAATACGAATAAACTGCGATAATAAGCTCACTTTTCCCTATACAAGTCATCAGAAAGGAGGAATGCTAGAATGCCTCTATATTTCTCAAATCGAGGTGTTTAACACTAAACAAAAACGGACCGTAATTAAAATACTTTATTAGTAATACTGCCACAGATGGATTGATAGCACCTTAAATTACCTATCAGAAAAATGTTGAGGTTACCATGCTTTTCTTCGTAAATGGGACCATAATAAATGCAGTAACAAGAAAACACTTTCCTTCAGTTCAGCCAGAAGATTACGCTGCTGATTCTCTCTCGTACACGAAAAAAAAAGAAAACATGAAACGCTGAAATCCAGTGCAGTAACACACCACGGCTGACTGCCGCGGTGTTTGATGGATGGATAGATAGATATGGCTGTACTCTTTAGATCAGGCGGTGGCTAGCGCCATCAAGCCGTAATACTTAATGAATAAAAATATATATTTCTTTCTTAAAGTAATGTGGTTGGGGATTCATATTTTGCAGTGAAGGGTTTAAATTTCACTCGTGCCTTGACTTTAGCCACCAATCAGATAACCTCCTTCTAGTTAATTCTACCCGCTTAAAGTCTATTTTGCCCTCCCTGTCCCTAAACCCCAGTACTTTTGAAAAACTCTGCGCCATCATTCTGAAATATAGGGTGACGCCCTTTACAGAACAATATCAAGTGTTCGGCAGATTCTTCTTCCTCTCCACACGCACAGCATTCCGTGTCTACCTCTTCGTATTTGGCCCGATATGTCTTGGTTCGCAATACTCCCGTCCCGGCCTCGAGTGAGTGAGAATTTATTAGAAGGCAGAGAGGTCGGCCTCAAACAGTAGAGAACTACCCCGAGTATTATCATAGATCCTTTCCTTGGCAATTTCCTGCTTAAATGTTCGATAGATTCCTAGTGCGGACTTCTTAATCATGCGATTCTCCACATATCAGTCTCAGCTTCCTTCACCTTCTTCTTAACTGAAATTCTTTTTGGTTTCGGCCCCCTGTTCTTTTCAAGTATTACCAGTCAATTTTTCTGGTTCGCTTCCTCCATTTTGTATCGACATTCTTCATGTACAAGTAGCTGAAATACCTTCTAGCCCAACGCTCCTCCCCCATTTCTTTCAATCGCTTCTCAAATTTTATCTTGCTGCTAGCTTCCCTGCCCTTAAATGATGTCCATCACCTACCACCTAGTACTCCCTGATTTGGTGTATTCCCGTGAGCTCCTAAGGAAAGCCTACCTACTCCACGTTGCTAAATTCTAATCTTGCTTGAACTTCTGATCTCATGCACAAGACCGCATTGTCGAACGTCAGCCCAGGAACGATGACCCCTTTCCACAATTCTCTCACAACGTCATACCTATTGTAATTCCACAGCGCCCTATTTTTCATCACTGCTGCATTCCTGCTACCTTTAGTCATCACGTATATTTCGTATTTCCTTAGGTACTCGGTCCCATTGCTTATCCATACGCCAAGATATTTGTATTTATCTGTTATCTCTAACATGACCTCCTGCATTCTAAGCTCACTACCTTCATTATCATTAAAAATCATGACTGCTGATTTTTCCTTACTGAATCTTAAACTAACCTATCCCCTTCATTACCGCAGATGTCCACCAATCTCTGCAAATCTTCCTTGTTGTTGGCCATTATCATCTGCGAACATCAATGCTGGTAGTGCCTGTTCAATGAGTTTTCCTTGTTTGATGAAAGAGAGGTTGAAGCCCAGTCCCCTTCCCTCTAGTTTGGCCTCTAATCCTTGTAGGTCATCATCATCATTATCATCATCATCATCATCATCAGCCTGACTACGTCCACTGCAGGACAAAGGCCTCTCCCATGTTCCGCCTTGTAGGTACATCATGAATAATAGGGGTGACAGGGGACGCCCCTGCCTAAGCCCCCGTTTTACCTCTGCAGGCTTGGATACCTATTTTTCCCAGTTAATAATTACCTTGTTACCTTTATAGATATCCTTTAAAAGATTACTGACTACATCTTTTCCGCCATGTGTGTCCAGTATTCCCCACAAGTCTTCTTGAGCCGCGCTATCGTATGCTCCCTTGATATCCAAAAATGCTACCCACAGGGGCCTGCGTTTTTTTTCTGCTATTTCGATGCACTGCGTCAGTGAGAACAGATTGTCTTCCAACATCCTGTGTTTCCGAAACCCATTCTGCAGTTCTCCCAGCACCCCCTCATCCTCTATCCATGCCTGCAGTCTTTCTTTTATAATCTGCATCGCCAGCCTGTAAACCACTGAAGTCACTGTTATAGGACGGTAGTTGTTTGACAACTTTGTCCCCCTTTCCTTTATAGATCATGCTCATCCTGCCAAGTTTCCATCCATCGGGGACTTCACCATCGATTATCACTTTTCTCACTGCCTCTCCCAAAGTCTGCTTAGACTTTGGACCCAATGTCTTTACCAGCATAATTTCAATGCCATCTGGGCCTGTTGATGTACTACTAGGAACCCTCTTCTCAGCCCTTTCCCACTCTCGTTGTAAATATGGAGCCATTGCGCCAATTAATTCATCACTGTCTATTGTGGTGCGTGAGGCACTTCTTCGTCGAAATTTTTCTGTCACCCATGTTCTTATGTATTCAATAGCTTTGTCCCCTTCTAGCCTAGCACCTTGAGCTGTAGATATAAACCTCTGCTCTAGGCTCATTTGGTTTCTTAGGGAGTTTAGATGGTTCCAAAATTTTCTAGCTGCCTTTCCATCCTTGTAATGTACTTCTGCCAGCCACTGAGCCCCCTTTCTTTTAATCTTTTCATTTATCAGAAGGAAAGCTTCCTGTCTACAGCTTAGAAAGATGTTCCCTTTTATTTCAACATCATCTCTCGGTTCACACCACTGCTCAGCATGTCTGTGTTCCCTAGAGGCTTCCTGACGTTTAGCTATGGCCCTCCTAACTTCCTCATCCCACCAACACTTGGGTTAGTGTCTTATTTTCTGGGGTGACTTGTCGCGTACCTTAGAAAGCTCTAGCTAAACAGTTTAATTAGATTCGTGTATGTCGACAATGTTTTATTATCCTCAGTGATTACTTTCTCAATTTGTTTAGCAGCTATTTCTATTTGCCTTTATGAATAACATTTTTCCTGCATTTGCCCATCTCTTCTCCTTCCCACTTTCACTGCTCTTCCAAAACTTGGCTTGATACGTTCGTGATCACTACCCAGACTTCTGGAGCCACCTTCATCTATGTGCATTCTTCTGAGTTTACATACATCCTTTGTGACATCAGTGCGTAATCTATCGTCGACTGCAGCCTTCCTACCTCCCATGTTATTTGCCCTTCACTCTTCTCGGTACTGTTGCAAATGATCAAATCATGTCTTTTCCACATATCGATGATCATTTTGCCTGTTGGGTCGGTATACCGATCTATATATTCTATGTGCGCATTCATATCTCCTTGTATAATTATCTCGCACTCTCCTCCTAACTCCTCAATGTCCTTTGATATACATTCTACCATTGCCTGGTTTTCCTCTCTGGCCTTTGCTCCCGTCCACAAGTACACCAAACCAAGGAGTGTCATTCGCCCTGCCACTTTCCCTTTTAGCCATAAATTTTCCTTGCACTCCTGCTTGACCCTAACTGTCTGCTTCAGCGAGCGACACCTGAACAGTAGTTCACAAGGGATGGGGGTGAGGAAGGATTAAAATGATAGGAATAAAGGTGTAGAGAGAGAGAACAAGTACGCCGGAGAGCGACGACATATCGAGGGGATAGGAGAGATAGTAAAGATGGAAACACGGTCACAGGAGTCCGAGGACGGGGCACCACTTGGGAGAGCTCTTGTCGGCGTCATGAGCTGGCGGAGAGCAAGTCCGGTCGGTCAGAGCTACACTGTCGTCGGAGGTCGGCGTCAGGAGATGACGTAGGGCGAGTCCTGTCAGCCAGAGCTACGCTGGGGCTTTTCTATTTTCCCCTTCTGGCTACTCGCGGGATGCCAGAGCCAGCCAGAGCTCACTCGTTTTTTTAGGGCTGCTCCGTCCCCCCACGGCGCACTTCCGGTTTGCGCTCGTTTCTCTCGGGTTGGGCGGTTCTGGTGACCCGCGGGAGACCGAGGGTTGCAAGATGCTTCCCGGACAATTTAGTCGTGGAAGCTTTCTGGAAGGTTTTGGGCAGGTTTCGGGATAGCAGACACCGAAAAGGTACGATGCGAGCTCGGTGCCATCAACAGCGTTTTGCTTGTCGTTGACAAGTCCCTCTGAACGTTTCTCATATATAGGGAAGACTAGTTGTGGCGAGCAGGGCGAGATGGCTGGCATGTTAGCCTAAGAAGTGAAGAACGCTTCTAAGAAGCAATAAAACCACGTCGTGGCGTAGCTATGATCACATTAGGGTGTCTGCGAGAATTCTCCTAACAGTGTTACAATGAAAAGAAGCGCTAGTTCAATGAGAGCAAGAAAAACCCATTCAATAGAGTGTAAAAAGTAATCCATGGACGTAGAACGCTACAGTCGTCTGACCTCGCCTGCGGATCGGGCTGCCATTTTTCGTTCTTCTTCGCTGGTACGCCTCCGTTCCCCCCTTCTATACAGTCCCCGAACTTCTAAGAATAGTTTCGAGCACATGCGGATGTCTTGTGGAGGCATAGCAATTTTAACTGCTCTGATATGGGCGGCGCCAATATACAGCAAAATAAAACACCCCAGAGTTCACTTTGCCTTTCGTAATCCTTGACCCGACATTTCCAAACGAGCACAAAGCTATATAAAATCGCAAAAAAAACATTTTGTTCTTGCCACATAGAAGCTTCGCCAACAGCGCGGCAGCCTTTTCGACTGAAAGAAAGAGCGTCGCGGTGCGGAGGAAAGAGCGGGCCACGCGCGTTCCGTGTAATTGGGATGGCTAAAAAAAAGAAAGAAAGACCGCCACGCGCTGCAGTCTCTGAGGCCATGCTTTACAACGTATATCCACTGGCGATTGGCAACATCGGGTTGTTTTAGTTAAAGCCGCGGAATTGTTTAGTGAAGCGCAGAAAACATCCACTTATTTTTCGTTCGTAGTGTCGCATTGTCTGTGCAGCGTAATAAACACTGGTCTTTCGAATCACTACAAAAAGACACACTGCCTAATACTCAGATATTGATGTCATGTCTTAAATATGCTTAATATTTGCTTTTTGGTTGACGATGATCATGAGTATAAACAGAGTCACCAGACCAAAGTGCTTGGGTGTTGATTGAGAGGTTTAACTTTCGCCAGGTGGCTGGATAGTTGGACGGGAGGACCAACAGACATACCGACCACAATGTTTTGCGTTGGAGTATCCCAAGAAGGAATATCATCTTCAAAACTGAATGGAACAAGTGGCTGCGACAGTGATGTCTCGTTCCACGCGAGTGTGATGAACATGTAGTTGAGCGCATGTTTCGGTTGTGTGCTGTTATGTGCCATGTTTCTCTCTCTTCCCAGTATTTCTTCTCCCTCTTTCGATATTTATTTTCCCTTGCCCACGGGTATACGGTAGCGAACCGGCTGTTCTGGACTCGTTAGCCTCCCTGCCATTCCTTCTCCACCAAGTATTCTCTCTTGTCACGAAAGTGTTTTCTGCAGATCCGTGGGTCAGCACTGGAGTCCCTGTTCGTTAACGCTTTAACAGCCAGGTCACAAAAATCGCAGAGCAGACACAACATTGGCCAAATTGCGTAATGTGGAGGACCAGGTGGCCGGATGGTCCGCCGGGTTTCCAACAAGCGCGGGGGGTTACGATGCAAAGATGCCTTGCGGCTGGCGCATGCATTCGTAACCAGCCGACTCCTGTACTCGGCTCCATACCTCCACCTACGCAAATCCGACGAGAATGCACTCGAAGTCATTCTCCGCAAAATCTACAAGCGCGCCCTCGACCTTCCTGTCAGCACCTCTAACCAGCGCCTTTTGGGCTTGGGAATGGTGAACACCTTCAAGGAGCTGAGAGAGGCTCACTTGACAAACCAATATACTAGACTCTCTAAAACACCGTCGGGTCGCCGCCTCCTTGCCCGGCTACACATCAATCACTCAATACACACGGAAGAGCGCGTACGGATTCCAGAAGTTTGGCGATACTCCTTGCACGTGCGCCCTCTTCCGGCTAACATGACCCGAGACGACTACACTGGCCGACGCCTCGCGCGGGCGGAAGCCTTGGCTCGACACTACGGCCACAAATTCGGGGTATTCTACGTGGACGCCTCCGGCCCGCACCACGGTGGTTGGTATACGGCTGCGGTCGTCCACGAAAACACCGTTGTAAACGGACTCACATTCCGTGCACATAACATTACGCACGCGGAGGAGATCGCCATCGCACTAGCCGCCGCAGATCAGGACTCGAGGGTCATCATCACCGACTCAAGGGGTGCCTGTCGCAATATTGAACAGGGATACATTCCGTACCGTGCTTACAAAATTTTGCAGAACAGCAGCTACCTAGGTGCCCCCGCGCACCGAACGATTATATGGGCTCCGGCTCACACGGGCCTCGATGGTAATGAGACGGCCGATGCCGCCGCCCGCGCGCTCACTCTCCGGGCACCATCCTCGTCCCCATCCGATCCGGAACTCGAACCCAATCCCGCCTACACCTTTAAGGAGGTCACACAATTTTACCAATCCGGCCATAACATCTATCCGAAACCCTGTAAGGGCCTCACGAAGGCGGAGGAGCGAATCCTCCTTCGCCTTTATACTAAAACTCTATTGTGCCCGGCAATCACGAAACACTTTGACCCCGCTTGCACGGGGAAGTGCCCGCATTGTGAGGAAAATTCCTCTGACATTTTCCACATGGTGTGGGCATGCCGAAAAACCCCAAACCTTACCCCACTACCCAACCCTTCGCGGGAGGACTGGGAGGCAGCCCTGCTCGGCTGCTCTGACCTGACGGCCCAACGGGCCCTGGTCGAGCGTGCCCGGGCCGCGGCCAACGCCAATGGGCTCCCGTAAGAGGGAGCTCACCTAGTGTTTGTACGGGGCGGCCCTTTAAGGACCGTTCCCACCCTCCCTGTAAATAACATCTGTAAATAAATGTTTTTCATCATCATCATCATTAACAGCCAGGTCACGAGCATTTTAGACCCGACGAAAACTTACAGCGGGATCTGTCGCCTACAGCTGGTACCGCGGCACTGAACAGTACACCTACAACATGAATCTACTCGTGTGCAACTTTTAAGTTTGCGCTGCTTATATGCGGTGATATCTTCAGCTGGCCAAGTAAAACTCAATATGTCAAGAATGTGCCAAATCTTGTTAGAGTCGGTCGTAGTGTACCGGTCCTAATTGTGAACACTGTGATGTGCCAGAAACACTAGAGCACACATTTTGTGACTGCCCAGCATACGCCCATGAACGACAAACACTGATTTCTTATATTGAACGCAATTGCAGTAGGTCTTTAACTGATGAGACAATGTTGGGCCCCTGGCCAGACACCCACAGTGCAACTGTGATCATAAGAGCGGTTACAACCTTTTTGGAAGCAACTGGAATATATGCGTGGCTAGAAAATTTTTCTCAGCTAGAAAGATTTCTATATACTCACCTCTCTATCTAACCTTCGTCATCCATTAGTCTTTCTTCTCCCATTTTCTCCTCCCCCAGTGTAGAGTAGCAGGCTAGAGCAAGCTATCACTGAGGCCGACCTCTCTGCGTTTCTGTAAATAAACCCGCCTCTCTCCCTCTCTCTCGTTAGAGTAGATGCTCCAGTGTAGAGTAGCAGGCCAGAGCAAGCTATTGCTCTGGCCGACCTCTCTGCTTTCTGTAAATAAACCTGTCTCTCCCCCTCTCTCTCTCTCTCTCGTTAGAGCAGATGCTCTGTGTAGTACCTGTAGACCGCTTGACGTTACTTGGTGATGCGCCACGATTTCGCAAAAATCCGATCACGGTGGTTTATTTCGAAGTTGACGATGTAGCAGTTGAGAAACGCGATGCAGTCGGTGGTCGTTCAAGTCACTGCGCTCAGCGACAGGCAACCACAACGAAGAACATTCGGACAAAAGTGTTTACCTGATCTATGTATAGCCCCCATAACTGATCTGTGAGCGTTGGATTGGCGCCAATGTTACACTTCATTCAGAGTTCGACACACTGTAACAACACCACAACCCCGAAGGCATGTGCTTGAGATAAACAGCATGACACAGAAATCGTCCTTTAGCTTGTGGCACCCCTCTCTTTGTACATTTTGTCATGGAAATATGGTACAGGGTGAAGTTGAATGCCATGGCTAAATAACTGTACGAGAAGGAGCGAACATTGAGAAACAGAGAGGCGGGTGTCGATAGCCGTTAAAAAGAACTTAGTGTGCATTTCGTTAGATTGAAGAGTGTCCTTTGCGAAACATCGATACATGATGGCCCTTGTTCCCCCTAAAAGAAAGCTGGTATATTCTTTCCACCTCCGCCTGAGACGCACAGTCCACAGGCTGTTAAAGAAGCATTTAGGTTGTAAAAAGAAAACTGGATTGAATAAAACCTTTATTACATAACGCAAGGTCGCATGGAAAACGTGTTGGTAACCACCTGGATACGCAACGTCACGCAAAAGCAAATACAGGTAACAAATAAATGCCCAAATTCAACACAAATGTTCACGTATGCATCAGTTCAACAGCGTATTCAATTACTATTTGATAAAAAAGGAATTAAGTCATAAATTACAACTCTATACTATTGTAGCAGCACATCATGTTAGCATATAAAGCATATAAAACGAACACTTGATACGGTGCTCTGTAACAGAGTTTAAGCATCACAAGAGGCACTTTGGTTAGTTTGATTAAAGTGGGAGGTGATTCCATGAAGTGCCAACACTAAAAGACTGTCTATTTCCGCACACAAATTTGAACAATGGCCTAAGACAGTTAGCACATTCACAGCCTCTTGTCTGGAAGGGCGCAGGCGTAAAAACTGAACAATTGAGAGGATTGCAGTTAGTTAGGCGAGGGGGGTTATACACGTTTTTTAGTATTGTAGTTTATTAGCAGGTGTGGGGAGTAATCTGGCATCGAGAATAGAGAGCTTTAGTGCAGAGGCCGCAGAAATTTAGGTTTGTTAATCTGCGTGGGGAAGGGGATTACGGATTGAAAGAGAGATAATAATGACTTAAAATGGTGAAATCGTATAACAATATATTGAGATAAGCTGACCCTGAAAGATAGGATGCGCGAAAAAAATAAACAAACAAAAATAAAAAATAAGGGAAGCGCATTGCTGAGAAGACGAAGGAGGAAGAGGGGGCTTCGCGTCGGACGGGTAGAAGATGTATGGGGGGGGTGTTTCACTGAGCCCTTGACTGCCGAAAGTCTGGACCACCTAAAGGTGACGTATGGAATGCAATTGAAATAGTCAGAGATTTTTGAAAGTAAGACTTAAGTGACTGGGTTTTGTTGTACACAGGGAAGAAAGCCTGAAGCTTGTTGTGATGCCCGCGAAGATGCCATTTGTGGGACCTCCCAACCATTTTTTTTCGTTTACGAGAACACCTTGATGGCCACTTGCTGTGTACCCTAAATACGACACCCAGAAGGAGCGAGACACCCATCCCCACTATACCGCTGAGTGCGGCGAAGACGGAGGGTTTAGCGTGCTCGTACACAGTCTGCGCATCGGGCATGTCCCTAGGCACGCTTATTTCCAGATGATCCAGCAGCTTCTCCGCCCACTTCTGGCAGTTGTTGTTCTTGAAGTGGTACTTGCCCATGTAGCGAATCTTCTTCACGACCTTTTCGACGTGCTCCTTCAGAAGTGTGTACTGTCCCAGGAGCATCTGCGAATAAAGAGCGACAAGGAACATCTCGCCTCTACATCACCTATATTCTCAGACAAGGAGTATAACTTCCTACATCAATTGTATTGATGTACCCTTCTGTTATTATCAGTACGACGTGCCACTGCATCGGCTTCTCTTATAATCCCGTCACTTTTCTTAAAAGGTCCCTCCCCAACCTCTCAGAGTACAAAATAACGAGCACATAAGTATCTCCTGGCTTTTCTCACCTTCTTCGCGCACTTCGTGGCGCTAACAGCGATTTTCGTAACGTCTCGAATGACCCATATACGCGAAGTATTAGACGTGACTTGTCTCCTGCCCTTCTTTGGTATACGCAGCCGCCCATTCATCCTGCCTCGTTTTGCTTGACTGTCGCGCGTGATCGACATGTGTGTGTGTGTGTTTGTGTGTGTGTGACTTTGCGTGTTTACGACTGCGCACATGGCGATAACAGCTTGTATAGCAGAGCAAGAAAGAAAGTGGATGAAAGGATAACTTGCCGTGGACAGTAACTATACCTGCGACCTTCCAATGACACTTTCGATACTCTACCAACTGAGCTATCATGATGGTGATCGCCCCCATCCACTTTATTGGGCTTATTGGGTATGTATGTGGTTTAAACATGGGAGTGTCAGTCAGCGCCACCAGCAGCCATGGCGGCGAGTGTGGGACACGCTTTATAATTCGGTTTGGCGTCACGTAGCGCGTGAACTTAGTGCGTGCTGGCAGCTGATCAATAATACCTCGTATACTGCCTAAAGGCATCAAGGGTACCAGAAAGAGACTCTCGTTAATGGATCAAGAAAGGAAGGGTATGTATACATAAGGGTTCGTTCTTTATTGTTAGACACAATATTAACGATGTCTAACAGATAATGCAAGGAAAGTATAAGGGAAGTTATTAGACATAATTGTAATGTAGCATATCAAAGTGTGTCCACTGAAAATGGAGGGAGTATTTTCGTGGCTACCGACGCCTTTGGGAGTATTAGGGAGGTGCCACTTGTTATTGAACATATCCTAACAGCTGAATCACATGCAAGCACCTACACGTGAAGAGAAAAAAATAATGAAAGAAAACGATAGTTGGTGTCATCGTGCGATGACGACTCCTGCGTCTATTTTTATTTCAACAACACAACAACACCAACGAAAATGACGCTATCTTGCACTAAAAAAACCATGTGTAAATAATTTATTGATATGTGGTGTTAACCGTTCCAAAACCACCATAAGAGTGCGAGAGACGCCGGCTCCGGAAATTTTGATTACCTGGGCTTCTTTGACGTGCACCCAAATCCGAGTACACGGGCCTACAACATTTCCGCTTCCATCGGAAATGCAGCCGCCATAGCCGGGATTCGTTCCTGCGACCTGCGGGTCAGCAGCCGAGTACCCTAGCCACTAGACCACCACGGCGGGGCCTAAAGCATGCGTAAATGCGAAGCAGCGACCGCTAACGATTACACTGGTGGCAGCGTTGACGCTGCAGTGTGCTCATCGGGGCGTTTCGCAGAAGAGAATCTGCATAGGCGCAACGCACGCAGTGTTAGGCAAGTGTTTCCTACTGGAACATACGAATTGCTGCTAATGGCCAATGAGAGACAGAAGACTCCGATTGGTCACAGAGCCCAGCAGTCCACTTTTAGTTAGCGCACCCGCTGCGAATTCTTATTGTTCGACAACAGCACACCAGAAATCTCCCACCGACACTGTATACCTTGCAGGTCAAGATCCAGTGCCTATATATATGGGGCAGTAATGCCAACCATAGGGATTCATCTTGAGATCTTGGAATTTTCTTTCTTATTTGGAGATTAGACGTCTCTATTTTTTAATCTAGGGATTTATGTAGGGCTTTGGAAATGTTGCATTACTAGACCTGATTAAATACACCATTAAGTAATCCCACTCTTTCAAGTCGTACGTCTGCAAAGCCGCCCCGCCGCGGTGGTCTAGTGGATAAGGTACTCGGCTGCTAACCCGCAGGTCGCGGGATCGAATCCCGGCTGCATTTCCGATTAAGGTGGAAATGTTGTAGGCCCGTGTGCTCAGATATGGGTGCACGTTAAAGAACCCCAGGTGGTCAAAATTTCCCGAGCCCTCCACTACGGCGTCTCTCATGATCATATGGTGGTTTTGGGACGTTCAACACCACATATCAATCAATAAATTGTCTGCAAAGCGATAACTACAACTATTTAAAGCTTTTCCTATTTAAAAGCCTTGAGTTTATGCTGGGTCGAGTGAAAGGAATATCAGTTCTGTAACGCGAGATTATTATGTGCCGATTAATGGGGGAAATGAAACTTCGTCGTCGTAAGATTTTAGCATGCACGTGCATATAATGAGGGCTCTGATTTATTGCTGCTCTGTGAAACAAAAGAATGTTTAGGGCCGAAGCTCTTTATAACGGCTCCCGTTCGTCCCTCGTAGCCGTCGTAGTGCGTAAAAGGTATAACATTTTGATTTTGTGCCGGTGAGAGATTTTTTCTGTGCGTTGTTGAACAATAAAAAATAGTGCTCAATGTACATGCCGATGGCTGCTAATTTGGAATGAGAGACAGGAGCATTCCGCTTTTAGTTAACGCGCACGATGCAATCCCCATTAGCAGCCATTGGCATGTACATTGAGCACTATCTGACAAGAAAGGGTTGCTACGTTATACTCGCTGGGCGTAACCTCCTTGGTTTTAGAAAGGTTTAGCGAGCGTTGGGTCGCAGTGTCATGAATACAGTGAACTAGTATATACCATGAACTCGAGGTGGGTAAAGGTGGGAAGTAGATACGAAGCGCAAGCCGTAAGAAAGTAATAGCCCAATTCTCCTGTCTCTCATTTCCCATTAGCAGCCATTGGCATGTACATTGAGCACTATCTGACAAAAAAGGGTTGCTACGTTACACTCGCTGGGCGTAACCTCCTTGGTTTTAGAAAGGTTTAGCGAGCGTTGGGCCGAAGTGCCATGAATACAGTGAACTAGTATATACCATGAACTCGAGATGGTTAAAGGTGGGAAGTAGACCCGAAGCGCAAGCCGTAAGAAAGTAAAAGCCGAATTCTCCTGCATCTCATTTCCCATTAGCAGCCATTGGCATGTACATATAGCACTATCTCCCAAGAAAGGGCTGCTACATTATACTCGCTGGGCGTAACCTCCTCGGCTTTAGAAAGGTTTAGCGAGCGTTGGGCCGCAGTGCCATGAATACAATAAACAAGTATATGCCATGAACTCGAGGTTGTGAAAGTGTGGGAAGTAGCTACGAAGCGCAAGCCGTAAGAAAATAAAAGCCAAATTCTCCTGCGTCTCATTTCCCATTAGCAGCCATTGGCAAGTACATTGAGCACTATCTCCCAAGAAAGGGCTGCTACATTATACTCGCTGGGCGTAACCTCCTTGGCTTTAGAAAGGTTTAGCGAGTGTTGGGCCGCAGTGCCATGAATACAATAAACAAGTATATGCCATGAACTCGAGGTTGTGAAAGTGTGGGAAGTAGCTACGAAGCGCAAGCCGTAAGAAAATAAAAGCCAAATTCTCCTGCGTCTCATTTCCCATTAGCAGCCATTGGCAAGTACATTGAGCACTATCTCACAAGAAAGGGCTTGCTACATTATACTCGCTGGGCGTAACCTCCTTGGCTTTAGAAAGGTTTAGCGAGTGTTGGGCCGCAGTGCCATGAATACAATAAACAAGTATATGCCGTGAACTCGAGGTTGTGAAAGTGTGGGAAGTAGCTACGAAGCGCAAGCCGTAAGAAAATAAAAGCCAAATTCTCCTGCGTCTCATTTCCCATTAGCAGCCATTGGCATGTACATATAGCACTATCTCCCAAGAAAGGGCTGCTACATTATACTCGCTGGGCGTAACCTCCTTGGCTTTAGAAAGGTTTAGCGAGTGTTGGGCCGCAGTGCCATGAATACAATAAACAAGTATATGCCATGAACTCGAGGTTGTGAAAGTGTGGGAAGTAGCTACGAAGCGCAAGCCGTAAGAAAATAAAAGCCAAATTCTCCTGCGTCTCATTTCCCATTAGCAGCCATTGGCAAGTACATTGAGCACTATCTCACAAGAAAGGGTTGCTACGTTATACTCGCTGTGCGTCACCTCCTTGGTTTTAGAAAGGTTTAGCGAGTGTTGGGCCGCAGTGCCATGAATACAATAAACAAGTATATGCCGTGAACTCGAGGTTGTGAAAGTGTGGGAAGTAGCTACGAAGCGCAAGCCGTAAGAAAATAAAAGCCAAATTCTCCTGCGTCTCATTTCCCATTAGCAGCCATTGGCAAGTACATTGAGCACTATCTCCCAAGAAAGGGCTGCTACATTATACTCGCTGGGCGTAACCTCCTTGGTTTTAGAAAGGTTTAGCGAGCTGTTGGGCCGCAGTGCCATGAATACAATAAACAGTATATGCCATGAACTCGAGGTTGTGAAAGTGTGGGAAGTAGCTACGAAGCGCAAGCCGTAAGAAAATAAAAGCCGAATTCTCCTGCCTCTCATTTCCCATTAGCAGCCATTGGCATGTACATTGAGCACTATCTCACAAGAAAGGGTTGCTACGTTATACTCGCTGGGCGTAACCTCCTTGGCTTTAGAAAGGTTTAGCGAGCGTTGGGCAGCAGTGCCATGAATACAATAAACTAGTATATGCCATGAAATCGAGGTGGTGAAAGTGTGGGAAGTAGATACGAAGCGCAAGCTGTAAGAAAGTAAAAGCCGAATTCTCCTGCCTCTCATTTCCCATTAGCAGCCATTGACAATGTACATATAGCACTATCTCACAAGAAAGGGTTGCTACAGTTATACTCGCTGGGCGTAACCTCCTTGGCTTTAGAAAGGTTTAGCGAGTGTTGGGCCGCAGTGCCATGAATACAATAAACAAGTATATGCCGTGAACTCGAGGTTGTGAAAGTGTGGGAAGTAGCTACGAAGCGCAAGCCGTAAGAAAATAAAAGCCAAATTCTCCTGCGTCTCATTTCCCATTAGCAGCCATTGGCATGTACATATAGCACTATCTCCCAAGAAAGGGCTGCTACATTATACTCGCTGGGCGTAACCTCCTTGGCTTTAGAAAGGTTTAGCGAGTGTTGGGCCGCAGTGCCATGAATACAATAAACAAGTATATGCCATGAACTCGAGGTTGTGAAAGTGTGGGAAGTAGCTACGAAGCGCAAGCCGTAAGAAAATAAAAGCCAAATTCTCCTGCGTCTCATTTCCCATTAGCAGCCATTGGCAAGTACATTGAGCACTATCTCACAAGAAAGGGTTGCTACGTTATACTCGCTGTGCGTCACCTCCTTGGTTTTAGAAAGGTTTAGCGAGTGTTGGGCCGCAGTGCCATGAATACAATAAACAAGTATATGCCGTGAACTCGAGGTTGTGAAAGTGTGGGAAGTAGCTACGAAGCGCAAGCCGTAAGAAAATAAAAGCCAAATTCTCCTGCGTCTCATTTCCCATTAGCAGCCATTGGCAAGTACATTGAGCACTATCTCACACGAAAGGGTTGCTACGTTATACTCGCTGGGCGTAACCTCCTTGGCTTTAGAAAGGTTTAGCGAGCGTTGGGCCGCAGTGCCATGAATACAATAAACAAGTATATGCCGTGAACTCGAGGTTGTGAAAGTGTGGGAAGTAGATACGAAGCGCAAGCCGTAAGAAAATAAAAGCCGAATTCTCCTGCGTCTCATTTCCCATTAGCAGCCATTGGCAAGTACATTGAGCACTATCTCACAAGAAAGGGTTGCTACATTATACTCGCTGGGCGTCACCTCCTTAGTTTTAGAAAGGTTTAGCGAGCATTGGGGCGCAGTGCCATGAATACAGGGAACTAGTATATACCATGAACTCGAGGTGGTTAAAGGTTGGAAGTAGACCCGAAGCGCAGGCCGTAAGAAAGTGTGTGTGTGCCACCTCTCGCCACCTCTCGTTTAGTCCTTAAAATGTCTGCTGGATTGCGGGGCTTCTATATGGGGAATATATGATGAAAAGATGCGAGATGGTGGTACTTGGAGTGTTTAATACATGAAAGAACGGACACACAGACAGATGCAAGGATGGACGTATGAACGGACACAGGGACGGGCGCACGAACAGACGCACACACGGACGGGCAGATGGACGCATGGACGGTCACACAGACGGACGCATGGACGGACGGAGGCAAAAACGAATGGACGGACGAATGTTTCGCCCCACTCTCCATCATTCACTCCGTGGATATGCTGCTACTTTTCATTTGTTCGATACTCATAGTTACGTACCAAGTTTACGCTTACAACATGTCTTCGCCGAGCGATGTCTTTATGTGAAATAACCCGAAGGCTTAGAGAAGAACATACCGAAAGCAGCACTAAATATTAGGTAAAGTGGTACGCGTTCAATATTGTGGAAAGAGCATGAAGGGAGACAAGAAGACTGCTCGGGTGTTTTCAGTCCCTCTGTCGTGACATTTCCATGAGAGCGAAAAGTGACGAAATTATTTGGCCAAACAGGAAGTCGATTGGAAGTACAGAGGAAAGGCGTAGCTACGAGCCTCTTTAAGAGGGCCCACACACATCCACTCAAAAAGCGATAGTGATTGCAAATGCGTGAAATTAAAAACAGACTGCCACATCACAAGCTGCAATTGCAAGAAATGCGCTGTTCCAGTTGACCAGAAAAATTACGTTTTTGTCTTTAATAGACAAATCTGCCTTTATGGCTACTGGTGCCATCTGCAAGCGCTTTATGTGCAACTCCGCAGAACATTCAGAAAAAGAAGACCTTAAAGGGTGGTTGATATATATAGTGCTTTTTTATTTCAGCAAGATTCAGAAGAACTCGGCCACAAAGCGCGCTATCCTAATGATTCGTTAGAAGTCAATTAGCCTGAATAACAACATAGGAAAGATAATCTAAGGATTTTTATTCTATTATGGGCAACTTTCATAATTCAATCTAGGAACAAACGTTGTCATAGGTTAGAATCGCAGATACAGGGTGGCCATTGAACGGTTGTGCAGCGCAAGCAGGCGGTTTTAAGAAGCTCTTAAAGGCGTAGGCTTGTCTGCCGTTGTAGTTGTCTGTCGTAGCCACCATATAGTAGCTCACTAAATAGTGTTACGGCGCTCGTTCCACTCCGATGAGTAGGAGACGCGTGCTTTAGTGGGATAGGAGACGGACAGACAGAGAGACATACGTGTGGACGTATGGACGGACGAACGAACGGATGGACGGCCTGTTTTGATAATGTACTGGGCGAAGTGGACGGAAGATTCACGGTTCTACCGATAAACCTCCGGAGCTTAGCCCACTCATCATCATTCACTCCGTGGATGTGCTGCAATTTTTTTCAATCAAGAAACTCGCTAGCAGACGCTCCCTGCATCGATGCTGTGAAGCGAGAGAGTGGAGGGCATTGAGGGAGAGTGAACGCAAGCAGGTGGTAGGAGACAAGTGGAGAGAGTAACGTGCAGCTGTTGGAAATAGGGAAGGAGGAAAGCTTCGCATGTGTAGTGTGAGTGCGGACACCATCGATGCCGCGGGACATAGGCCCAAGCAAGATATGCTTCGCATCTAAAACGTATACATTAAGATGCATGCTGCATATTCCATTTGTTTCCACTTCCTTCGAAATGGAGATACTGATATCAGAGCAGGGTGCGGAAACTCCCTATTTCTCCTATGTATTCGCTTTCGGCAGTGGCAACGCCGCTGTTGCCACTGGCGGTTGCCGGGCATCCTACTAGAAATAATTCACGAACCGAAAATTGTTTTATGACGTCACTGGTGACGTCGCCAAATAAAGGAAAATGATGAAAATTCGAGAGGAGGAGGGTTGCCGCGGAAGCCCTCCTTTCCCACTTCACATGCAAGCGGAATGAGCTCGTGTGTTCTTTCAGGTCCACTGGCCGCTTGGGCGATGTGGCCATCCGTAAAATTCTGTTGTTAATCTTTTCTGAAGAGGCGAGCGTTAAGCTGACTGAGTCCTCAGTAAGACGAAACTCGATCGGCACAAATAAAATTAACCTTTTAATGCACGTTTTGTAAAAAAAAAACAATGAGACATACACTTAGTGTGAAAGTGATAATGATATATGTGGGATTTAACGTCCCAAAACCACCGTATGAGTGACGCCGTAGTGGCGAGCTCCGGAAATTTCGACCACCTGGGGATCTTTAACGTGCACCCCAATCCGAGTACATGGACCTACACCATTCTCACCTACACATCGAAAATGCAGCCGCCGCAGTCGGGATTCGATCCCGTGAATTGTGGGCCAGCAGCCGAGTACCTTAGCCACTATAGACCACCGCGGTGGGGCTAGTGAAAAAGTGCGAATCTATAAAATAAGCTTCAACCTACAACTGACATTGAACCCAGAATATCTGAACCATTGCGAAAGTGATCATCAATTGCGAGTATATGACACGTAGTATTTGGCTTAATCACGTTTGTTACGATGGGGCGCATAGTTTTCTTACAGAACCTGAGTACCAAACGAGACTGGAGTTCAGAGGCACGGAGAGGCTTGAAGCGATCAGAAGTTTTTCGTGAAGAAACGTCGCTGGAAGCAGTGTTTTGGCAGGTTGACTTGCCTTCGTGAGGGAAAAAGCGTTACCTTGACAAAGAAATGTTCAGTTGTCAAAACGTCTGCTCCATCGCCATTCTGTGAAATTTTATTTAGAAGCCTTTAGTCTGTCTCGTGTACTTGAATGACACTATATTAGAAGTAAAGACTAACACATTTTAGAACTCCAGCTACAAACATTCATCAGCAGGAAGCAGCCTATAATTAATGGGCAGCATTCAAACTTCACACCAACAGCAAGAATAAAAAACTATGCAGCAGAGCCAATCCTAATTTAAGCCTTTCAATAAACGCATTTTCCCGACAGCAGCCTGGCTAGGCTACCGCCTTCACCAATTAGTCAAGCGACACTGCACTTTTGTCAGTCCAGTCAGCCAGGCTTCAGTGAAATGGGTCTGCTCATGTGTACTCATGCAAAATGAATAGTTGCTCAAATAATGGGTCAAAATTATCGTGCTCACCAATTGCTTTTAGGAAAGGCTGAAAAACCTTCGTGAAACTAGAAATTCTCGTTCTGGCACACCACAGAGCCGTAGAAAACATGTGTTGGCCGATGAAGCCATCTTCGAAGAATGCATAGTTCACTCGTTCAGCTCACTGCGGCTTCCGTTCAGCTCACTGCCCGCCACAACTTGCCGTCTATATCTTTCCCGTATAGTTGCCACGCCAACCAAGCGAGATAACTGAGTGCGATCCAACTTCTATAATACCACTGAGCTAAGGGTGAGAAGAAGCGGAGGCAAGCGCTACGAACGCAACTTCCGGTGGTTCTTCCTGTGCTTTTTCCTGTGCTTCTCCTGATTTTGAATTCACAAAATAAAGAATAAGAAAAGACATATATAAGGAAAAGAGAAGTTCTTTACACGGGTATTGCATTTTCTTTGCTATTTGTAAAAACTTGTGCAAGTCAATAAATTCCACCGTTCACCTCAACCCCACCTTGTTAACCCGAATTTAGGATGCCCGGCAGCCGCTTCGAGCGTGCATGTTTCTCGAAACCGAAACTATAACGATGCGTTTCCGGGGCCTGATTTCCGGCACATATTTCCGAAGTGCGCCCCGCACTTCCCGTGTTACTCAAAGGACGTCTACGTGTCGTTGTGTGGCTTTCTATACCATCCTTCATTGCCACACGGTTTTGTATTGCACTAGAAAGCGTATCGTTCGAAATGCCCAAGCAAGCAGCATTTTCCTTCGACAGGAAGTAGACATTGTCAATCAATTGTCGATAATGGTATTCAATACATGTAGACTTCTTTTTTCAGCCCACCGTAGTGACGCAGCTGTTACGGTGCTTGGCTACTGACCCCAAGGTCGCGGGTTCGATTCCAGTCGCATTTCGACGGAGACAAAATGCTAGGGGATCGCCGCGTTCTGTGCGACATCGGAGCACGTCAAATAACACCGGGTGATCGAAATTTCTGGAGCTCTTTACTCTACGGCGAGCCTCATAATCATATCGTGGTTTTGGCACGTAAAAGCCTGGGTATTATTACCATTATTATTTTCCCCGAGCTGAGAAGCTATGCTTGCCACACTTATTACTGGAACAGCATACAGTTTCTGCATGATAAATTAGTTTTTTTTCTTGTTTAACAATAAAAGTATGTTAGTAGATTTCGCCTAAAGGAAGCGATCGTTCGGGAAAAGTATTACGACTACAGAAATTCCAATACAGTTTAGTCCCCGTGGCTGCCAATTTGGTACAGTGGCACGGTGCTCAGCTGCTACGTGGAAGTTGCGGGTTCGATTCTGCTCCCGGCGGGACCATTTCGACCGAGGCGAAAAATGGTAGAGGCCCCCGCACTTGGACGTCGGTGCACGTTGAAAAGACTTCCCCTATCCGGCGTGTCTCAAACTGACGTCCAGATGTGGCCACCTAAAACTCTGAATAATAGTATCATCATTGTAATTGTTCTGAAGACGGGAAATCGCCTCAGTCAAATGCACAACTTTGAGGGAATTTTCGGATTGAATAACGCAAATATCGTCAGCCATAAACAAAGCCAAGAGCCGCTGCATTACCATACGCTGGAATATTTGTGTAAACGATAAAGTTTAATACTCCTCCCGCCAAGCACTCTTTCCACCCACGCATGTGAAGTAGCAACGTCAAAAGGTACATCCCTGCCTCAGCCCTTTATCTACATCAATATTCACGTAACTTGTTCCTCCCCATTTAACGCAGACTCTAATTTTGCGGTATATCCGCCTAAAAGAAATCACAGCATATCCACGGAGTGAATGATGATTGGTTGGGCGAAGCGTTCGTTAGTTGGTCTGTACTTCCGTCCATCTATGCGTCCATCCGTGCATCCGTTCATGTGTCCGTCCATACGTGCGACCATTGGTGCGTCCATCCATGCGTCCGTCCGAACGTCTGTTCTTCCGTGTCTCGGTTCGTTCGTCTGTCTGTCTGTCCATCCGTGCGTCTGTTCGTGCGGTCGTCCTCCTGTGTGTCTGTCCATTCGTCCGCCTGTGCGTCCATCTGTATGTCCGTCTGTTATCTAGTGAACACTCCAAGTACAGCTATCTCACATCTTTTCATCATGTATTCATCATATACAAGTGCAGCCATCAAGCGGACATTTTAAGAAGCGCTCTTGCGGTATGTGCCACCGGTGGTTATGCACTACAACGAGCTTATACAGGGCAAGCTAGCGGATTGGTCTGCTAGTGTTACGGCCCTATGGGCCCCAACCTAGCCCCCGTCAAAACTTGGTTTCCCCCATTTCCCCTTCTCTTTATGAATAATAAAGTTTATTCCTCCTCCGCTATAACGAGCAACACACAAGCCACACGATAAAGAGCTTCGCCTCTAAAAGCTGAGTACAATAATTGCTTATGGCAAGCTTCTCTCAAATATAGCATAAAAATTGGCGGTTAACGTTGGCGCACGCGCGAGTAATATATGAGAATCACATGTGTAAAATGCAATTAAAGTTTGTACGTAGTCCTGTACAATAATAAGGTGAGCACAAAAACAAGTAGGCTATCCTCTAACCGACCATTGATTTGAGATAGATTCTGGAGTTGGCTAAAACAACTATGATGTTCCGGCCATGTCCGCGTTTTCCATGAAATAATTTGTATGGCAAATATGAATGATACTGACCTAACGTCCGTGGTTTAAATGAGCAAGTGTTATCATTCTTTATTCTTTACGTCCTGATTCATTATCATGACTATTGGGAAGCGCGTCGAATGGCTGTGCGTTTGACACGCAGCAGCGCCATGCTAGGCACGTCGTGACTCAACGGAAATGGTGCAATGTGCAGAGGTGGGGCACGCAATGGTGGAATTTCCACATTGCTCGGTTGGTTAAAAAGCATATTTACGGTTATATGACCTTACAAAAGCATGTGCAGTCAGTCTATAGCTACTTATATTGCATTAAAGCACACATGCGTGCGATTAGATTATTAGACTAGATGATTTCAGTTTTTTTTCTCGTGTGTGGGGTTTCCTGCTTGATTACGAATTGCTCAAATTCATTCTTCTACTTGCAGTTGCATTCATGCGAAACATTGAGGTTTCAAATTTTAATTAGGTTGGAAGCTTGTCAGCATTGCCGTTTTTTTTTTTTCGCCAAACAGAACGAGCCTAACTGGGATCGGCCCAACACTGCTGCACTTTATGGTGTCACCAATGAGGCGCCAAAATAAATTGTTCTAGAATGTAGTAGCCACATTTGGTTGTACTTGCCTCATACGAGTAGTCGTTTTTGTAGACGTACGTCTTCTCCTCCCAGGACCCACGCCCTTTCAGTTCCCCGGTGCCGTCTTTGGTGGCCTCGCAGACGTACACTTCTCTCTCGCCGAAGTCGAAGATGACTACCCAGTGCTTATGCCACAGGTCGCCGCACTGCGACGTCGATGACGAAGCGAGGCCCATCAGCAGGCTCCCACATGGGATCGGATGGCTGCAGAGGTAGACATGACACGCTTCCAGAGACCGTGCACTACGAATCGTCGTATTCTGATCGTCGAGTGACAGCCGAAGCATGCTTCCTTTGTTTTTTGTTTTCTTTTTGAGACACCGGTCAGACGTTGCTAAACCTGTGTGATCGCTGCGAGTGTCGAGAATCGCCGGATATTCGAGCGGATGGCACGAACAACGGCAACCCGAGCAAAGAGCGACTCGTCGAGGGCGTTATCAAATATTGTCGCAGTTCCGCGTCTCACTCGCTGCCTCCGACTCCTGCCACTGTTGCGCTACGGCGTTGGCATCGGTAACGATACAAGTTGAGTAGAAAAGTTTCGGTTGCACCGGCGTGGGTGATACCTACATTTTCATTACACCCCTTCCACATATCGTGATATATGTGAGGGGTCCACGCCAAGACATTGATGCTTTGGGTCACCAACAAATGGCGCATTAGGCATTTCATGTCTATAGTCATTGTATATACCATGATAAACTACGCACAGGTGCTTATAGTTGCACGTAGGTAGGTCCGTCATCGGGCCCACCGACGCATCCACGTTAAGAAGGAAAGGCACTGCTCTCAAATGCAGGAACCCACATATGGTGCTGTTATTATTTCAAGTGTGCATCACCTTTGTATTTTCGTGTGTTTGCTGAGCATTTATTCACGCTGATATGCCGCGGACTTCGTTACTTCTTTGTGTATACCGTACATTTTTGTTCTTATCATGCATTGGTTGTGTGTATGACCACGCATTTTAAGGATGGGGGGAACAATGTGGTGTCGCGGTTTCGGTTACGGTTCCAGTTTCGCTTCGCTGGCCCCACAGAGGGCGTTGTATAAATGTATATATAGTGATTCTTGTGCACATATAATTGGGTCTCATGTGTGCCACTCTATTCATTCTTCTTGGCCGGTGCTTCGGGCCCCGGACCTCGTGTTCGCCGCGCGTCGTGTTCGATGCACGATACAACATGACACGGTGCAGCGGCCCCGTGTATATATTTCTCGCCCGTTTATTGCGCGTCGCTGGCGCGATAACTTTCGCTCTAACAAAGTGCGAATTCAGGTGACACTAGCACTGCACCATGTAACATGGCAATCACCATGAAGTAATATTTTGAGGACAAATAGACACCTCCTCTGGAATTGTGCGCCACCGCCGGGTAATCAAGAAGCAATGTTAACTAACGTCTGCAGCAAAATCATAGGCCAAGGGCCAGGCAACCAAAGAGACGTGGTCCAGCACGTGCTTGGCATCCTGGAATGCCAGCGGCCGGAAGCGGCGCGCCCATCGGTTTGACGCGAGTAGGTAAACTGCTCTGGGACGTCCGAGCACGCTAGTGTTTCGCTTTGAAACCCATACCATTTCCCTTAGTAAACTACAAAAGCCACAAAACACCGAAACCAGAAAAAAGCAGGGCACTAGAAACAGAGACAGATCTCGGCGTTTTGTGGCTTTTGTAGTTTACTAAGTATGTACCAACTTGCCTAACAAACAAATCTTCTGTTCCCCTTCTCCGTTTATGTCATCGTCAATTTAGTTGTTTACCTCACTCGGGACGAAGATCCTTTAGGTCGCGGCTTTTCCGTTGGCGGCGCTGGCGTGCCCCATGCCCGTAATGTTGATGACGATGACGCCGATGTGATGAAAACGATTATGCTAATGACGATGAAGAACAAATGTGTTCCAGATCGCGCATTTTCTTTCTGCCCTCACGGCACAGCCCATGTGAAGTAGCCACTACACGCCACGACGATGACGCTGACGACGATGAAGAAGATGTCGATGATGATCACGGACAACGACTGGCTTGAGCAGTATATGTCGTCTCGATATGTTTTGCGATACATTTTGTACGACTGGACACACTCTACGACCGCCAAAGGAGCGTGCCTATATATACGTCGCCTTTGCCAACTTTCGGCTAAATTTTTTACCTCAAAGCAGTAATATTGAAAGCAAAACGAAATTCGAAACTTAACACAACATACCAGTTACCACGAATAAACAGCCTGTACACCCCTTGGCGCTCATTTGCACGCGCGACGGGTCACTCTGACGGGTGACTTACGGTAACACCGAACGATTGCGCTGTTTCACCCACTCGCCATCATTCACTTCGTGGATATGCTATGTTCTTTCTTTTTTTCCGTCGCAGCTCTGCATATATCTGCGGCATAGTTTGGAAAGAAACCTTCTTCCTTCTCATATTCTGCCAAATATAAATAAAAAAGAAATATCAAATGAGAAAAGTCTACTAGGCAAGATTCTAGACATGCCACGGCGCTCGCATTTTAATGGACACCAAATGTTCGAGGCCCGGGATGTCAGTGCGTTTTGAAGGGCCCCAGATAGTCAAAGTGACCGTAGCTCTTAATACGGCGTCTCTCATGATCATGTCGTGGTTTTGGGACGTAAAACGCACCGTACTCCTGCGCTTACAGACAAAAGTTCAAATCGTTCAGTCCCCGTTGCTTTTGGCGCAGCACTCTAAAACAAACCACTTACTCGAAAAAAAAAATAACGAGTGCTGATGACACACGTGCTATCACTATTTATTGTTTCATAAACAAGGTCATTGTAACGAGAATAATAGGAAGATGTAGGTGGACGCGGTGTAAACTAAGCACTATATTAGGTCTCAAGACTATGCACTGCGCAGCAGCTGGAGCACATCATGATGATGTACTCCGACTTTCAGAGCACTATTAACATATCACACGCACACATTATTATATTTTTGCACCGTTCCATTTACTGGACAGCTGTTTCATACTGAGCGAGAAGTCATCGTGGATAACATCGCCTACACTACAATAATTTATAGAGTACAACATCTCGAAACGCTCCGAGCAGTGCTCTTAGTGGTCTGCGTTGCAGTAGTGGTGGCCACACAAGAGAGAATCAAAACCTGTCTCTCTTAATGGCGGTAGAGTACTCGACCACAGAGCCTCGCCAGTCGTTGAAACCAGTTTGCTGTAAGTACACTAGAGGGAACTCTGGCGCTAGTGTCTATGGGAGCTGCAACGCACGGCGCTTCAGCCAGCATGGGATTGATGGGTAGTACACACATTTGTCTAATCTTCTTACCTTTGGCTTGACTTAGCTTCTCGTGGCTTGGAGCTGCTTTGTCACGAAATGACAATTGGTAAATATTTTACCAGTTACGTTCCAACTCCTCAAATGTTTAGGCTCGCCAATTCAAATCGGCTACGAAGTTCACAGCAGTCCATTCTTTTATTCAAAAGAAAACAAAAACACAGCAATACACGAAACCACAAATGCGTTCGAAGCCCTCAAGCAGGAACGCTAGGCATATTTTCGTACTAGCCATCATTTCCATGAGGGCTGGATGATCGCAGCGCCCAAGTCCGATCTGTTATTTCAGCAAACTTTATGTTTGAAACCACTTTGCAAAAAGAATATGCACAGTTGTCATGTCTGGAGAAGAGCGACGTCAACGGAGGTGATATTGCACAGTAGAAACGCAGAATCGCAACAGGTGTCATGCCATGTCATTTGCATAACAACTGTGTGATTGAGCTGTGCCAACCCTTCCCAACAGTTCTGCTATTTGAATCACCATCATCACAAGCTACAGCTTAAGCTCAAAACAAGGCGTGTCAACCATAAGCCCACTTGAGCTCGCAAGCGCCGATGATGATGATTTTTGCCTTCTACTCGCCTTAGGCGAATGCATATAGGCCCCGGGAGTTTTTTTTAAATATTCACAAAATGCACTTTTCATTTCATTACACATTTATTGAAGGTGTACGCACGCCGTATGCTGACATCTATATTCTGGGATCATAAATATAAACATGCGAGAGAGGCGCTAAAGAATGACTGCAGGAATCATTTATGAAATTGGCAAGTTGAAAGCAGATAGTTTATTTATTTGCTTATCACTTTCTAAAGATAACAAACCATTGTACCCCAAAAGCTTCATTTTCGGTGTTACATGAGGAATTAGCCTAAATACCAGTGAAAGGGTTAGTCGATAGTGGCCGTTCAATTACTGTGAATCGTGGTGCAAGGCAAGTGCACGTCGACATTTCGAGTCTCGTGCTCGGTTTCAACAAAAGAGCACCACAAATGAGTGGTTTATTGTTTGCGCTGGTCGAAGGTAAACCGAACTATATTGTTCAAAGGTAAACCTGTTTGCGCTGGTCGAAGGTAAACCACACGTTTGGCTAGACAAGCGGTGAGCCATTGAGATAGCTGCACGGCATGCAGTTCATAAGCTGCACGATAGCATTTCCGGAAAAGCCCCTTCTTTTGATTGACGAGAATGTTGGCTGTTTAAAAAACGCTTCCCGACGAAGACATGTGTGTGTCAGTTTCTTCCTGGTGGCCTAAAACACAATGGCCGTCATGTGGTTCGGCTTTTATGCATGCTAGTTTGTCCAAGTAGGGAGTCCGCTAGGGGGCCAGGCAAGGCTGGTGTGCCTCGCATGGGCTCCGTATTCTACGAAGTTTGTGTTGAACCAAGACTGCTTTTTTTGGTGCCAACAGTGGTCTCTCTTGAACTTCAGCAAGTTGCCGACGCTGCTGGTGAGTGCCTCCAACCCTCTTTGTTATTGAGGAGCTTTGCAAACTTCAACTCTTGCTGAGCGGGGGAACGCCGCCTCGTTAGCCCTAACGCCACCGGCACCGGCGTCGGGCTCGCGCTTCGACGCGCGTGCACAAGTTCATTCGGCAACGCAATGCCATACATGGTGAGTGGCACGGATTTACCTGCCACAGAATTTAACCCAGAAGAATGGAGTGTAGTCCTGAATGCCCGACAACGCTCACCTCGACAGCAGTCAAAAGAAACTGAAGGAACGCAGTGGCGTCAGCTGCCGAAGCACCAGCGCGCAAAACGGAATCACCGCCCAGCGTTTCCTCAAAGCTTGACCACACAGCTGTGGCGCGTCCTCGCCGTCACCCCCGGAAAATCTTTTCAGGCCTGCGCCCAGCAATTTGACGTCATTTCCGGCCGGCCGACTCTCGGGGAAGCCGCAGCGGCTGCGAGCGCAGCGCGGGCGGCTGGTGGTGACGGTTCGGCGGCGTGGTGTTGACGGTGTTTTTCACGTTTGTTGCTTTCCGTTGTTGTTTTGCGGCAGTTTCGTTTCCGTGCGTGATGCTGGAGTGATGCGACAATGCCGAATAAGTGTTGTGTACCCGGATGCACCGGCAACTACAAAACAGGAAAGAAGATACAAGTGTTTTCCTTCCCTAAAGACGCCGACGCTCTCAAACAATGGCTACGCGCCATTCCTAGGAAGGACTTCGTGCCGACTTCGTGCACTAAGGTAAGAATTTGAGATGCTCCTGTTCTTAGCTTGTCGTTGCTTGTTCGGGTAGAAATCACCTATGATGGGAAATACTTGAGCGTGTGGCCGCCGGGCCTCGCGAAGCGCTGACGCCAGCAGCGTTCGCAGCAAGGATGGTCAGCTGCGCTTTGTTCACTAACAGTGCCGTGGTGTCGTCCATTCTTGCAAGCTCTCGGTGGAAGCGCTTCGTGGAGTGCGGTGACATCACGCTCCCGTGTTTCCTTTCATGTTGCTTGTACCGCTTAGCGCAGCGCTTTTATTTAGATGCTTGCGAAACGTAGGTAGACTTTGTTTTAGCTACACGGACTGTAAAACGCGGTCATGCAAACGGGGAGCGCATTTTTTTTCTTTTGAGAAGTGGCGTCTCAGACGTTCTTGAAACGTTTTTGCAGGTGTGCGCGAATCATTTCGACGCTTCATGCATTGAGAAGACGACATCGTAGACGGATCCAAGGACAGGGAGAGTTATTGAAGTTGCACTCCCAGTACCACGGTTGCGTCCTGGATCTGTCCCAACGGTATTTTCCGGCTGTCCGTCCTACCTATCAGTACGAGACCAGAGCACGAGAGAAACCCCTGACGCCAAGAGGAGCCGACAAGAAGCCTCCCAACTCGCCCGTGCTGTAGAAGAGTCGCTGGCGTCATATGAAGCGGAGCAAAAACGAGACCGGTTTTCGTCCCTCGAAGAACTAAGGGCTCGCCTGCAAGGGGTGTCAGTGTCTCCAAAGTGGACTGTGATTCATAAAGAAGAGTGCTCCATGTTTTTGAACATTATCGACTATCGTGAACCTTGTTTGAATGCGTCATTGACCGTGTTTGCAAACCTTGAAGTCTTTGCCTGCTATCAAGGTTCACCAATCAAGAACCTTGGTAGCGCTGTTGTACCAGACTCAGTTCAAAAAGTAAGTTCCTTGTTGGAAATTTTGAACAAACTGTCGATGCTGTCTGAGGAGCGCTGCACTTATTGCCACCTGGCTCAAGCAATACATTCCCTTGTTTGAGCCTTGTTTCCAGTTTTGTATCTCTTTACAAGTTGTTAGCTTTTAAAGGTGCTGTACTTTTTTCTTTTTTTTAACTCGAACTGCCTCGGTGCCCACTGTAGCAGTTGTACAGTCCGTTTTGGTAGCTGTGTACACTTTCCTTGTGCACTCTGTGTACAGACATGTTGTGCACTGTGATTTGTTTTTTTCTTAGATTTTTGTTTGATTTTTTCCCTAGGAAATGCACCTACCTGTGGCAGTACAATTACTTTTCTTTCTGTCATTTATCATGCTGTGGACCACAATTTAGTCACCAGTGTTCTTTTGTATTGTATTTTTTGGCAAGTGTTTGAACCTGATACCTTGTGTTGCTACTGCTACTATGATAAACGAATGGTATGTTTTCCTCTAACCTACAATTTAAATGAAAGTGTGCTTTTTCTGTTCCAAAGCTCGGGGATGTTTTTGCTGTTACAATCTGTTTTGTTTTCTGAGTTTTATGTGGCAAGATATTGTGTTTTGTACTTTTGGCATATTTTCAGCATTAAGGGCAACATCTTGTGTTGCCTGTCGTCTGCCTGGACCCAGAACAATGTGCACTGTGATATTTGTACAGACGGCGTCTGGCTGTGATAAATAAATACGCATTATTCCATTCACGATATTCATTATTTCTTGATACCTTGATAAGTTCCCCCGCAACGGTGGCTCAGTGGCTAAGGCGTAGCGCTGCTGAGCACTAGGGCGGCAGTTTCGATACCCGGCTGCGGCGGCCGCATTTCTGATGGAGGCGAAAAGCAAAAACGCCCGTGTGTACGAGATTTCGGCACACAATAAAGATTCCCAGGTAGTAAAACTTGATCCTGAGCTCTCCCCTACGGCGCGCTTCATCGCCTGCATTGCGTCGGCGCGTTAAACCATACAATCAATGGATACCTTGATAAATCGTGCGGACATGGTGTCAAGGAACCTCGCCCGAGTCGGTAGGCGTGAACATGACCTACTACACTCCTGACCTGTTCAGATAGCGGGGTTCCTATGGGAGCGCGTGTCCCCGCTCTCGTTCAATCGCTCGCCGTAGGTGGCGCTACCTATAACCTGTTCGTCTGTTTCTTTACGGTTGTTTTGTAGGCGCTGGTATAAGAATGCCTGCATTCTGCAGTGAACTGGCGGCATATATGTGACTATTTCTTCCCATACATTGCTGGTTAAGCAAGGTGTTCAGAGCGCTTGAGTATTTATAGCACACTGGTTGACAAACGTGGGAACCCGTAGATTTACACGATGTAGGGCAGCCTATGCGTGGTCGCGTGGATTTTATTGCAAAAAAATTCTGAATGTCTTTTAGTATTATTATTTCTGAATAATTCTAAATTTTGGATCATAAATACGCACTACGAGTGCTTTGTTGGTCAAAATTTGACCACAAAGAGTGAAGATGACGTCAGCGAGCAGGTGCTGCCTAGCGCCACGCCGCTCGTAGGTGACGGCCCTAGCGGCAGAAGGTATGAACTAGAACGTGGGCGCTGGAAGAGGTGCTCTCTGGGCAGGTCAGGAGTGTAGTAGGTCATGGGCGTGAAGGGCGCTCGCGGCTGGCGCAGCCACCCAGCGAAGGGCGGCCGGCCGGCCGGCGCGATGTGACGTCGTCGACGTCACGTCACGTGACGCGCAGGCCTGAAAAGCTTCCGGGGGTGACGGTCCTCGCTTAATACGACTGCCACGGTTGCCAGCCGATGACTTCAAGATTGTCTTTCGTCCGAGTGTGGGCGTAGATCTGGCGCAATACAACGATGGAGAGTTTACGAGCGGCTGTAGTCGCCAACAGCGGACTGCACTCTGTGGTTGCCGACGAAGATCTTGTGTGCACCAATCTGGCCAAGAATATTTTCACCGTGTCCACATCTTGCGCCGACCGAGTTGCCAACTATGCAAAAATATGAGAACTCACGTTACGTGGTAAAAATCTGGAATTTCATACGTACATAGCTCCCCCGGACGGGGCACGGGCAGGGATCATCTACCGCGCTTGTAATGGTGAATCAGCTCAGGACTTGCTTCAAGAATTACGTCGGGCGAATCCCCTTCTACCAATAGTTCAAACAAAGGACATGGGGCGTACCTCACGCTCAGTGCTGATTCACTTCATGGCTGAGGAGCTTCCTCCATCAGTCAAAATGTTTGGTATCCTTTACGCCGTTTTCAACTTTCGACTGAAGGTGGAAGCGTGCCTAAACTGCAGACAAGTCGGCCACCGACGAGATGTATGTCCTTTGCCAAATCGCCTCACTTGCTCAAGCTGCGGACAGAAACACCCAGAGGACTATCCCTGCACTCCGCAGTGCGTCATCTGTGGGGACGCTCACAAGACGGGTGACAGGGCATGCAAGCAACGCTTTCAGTGTGGCTTCAGCCGTTTCTCTCGGCCACGACAAAGGCCGCAACAAGAGCACCAGCAGAAGCAGCCCGAGTTCCAGCTCGAGAGGGAGTTTTTTTCAAGCATCGACGGTAGAAATTGTAAGCAGCAGAAGCAAGAGTCCTGGACGAAACCGTAGCAGCAGAAGCAGGAGTCCTGGACGAAACCATGGCAGCCGAAGCAAAGCCCTGGACGAAGTGCATCACAAAGCCGCGACTTCAGCCCCAAACCCGAAAAGGTGAGCTGGGCAAAGCAAGCCTCCTGCTCCTGTGTATGCTCTCTGACGCTAAAGAAAATTCTAAAGCTCAGGAGACTATCGAACGTCTAATGCGAGAGAATCAAGAGTTAAAGCAACAGTTGGCTCTGGTGCTGGAACGTTTTAAGTGCACTTACAGCTGCCCCACCCGCGTCTTCTCTACCCCTATCCGTCTCCCCCTCTAACATAGAGCCTGATATGGCAGCCGAGTCAGGGACCGATATTATAGATTCCTCTCCATAGCCAGCAAAAAAGAAAAGGACAGAGCAGCCCGAGTCATCGGAAGATGATTTTAAAAGCACGAGTCAAAAAGTTCGGAAAAAAACACCGGGAACTCAAACAAAAGGTTGATTTAGGCTTTACGCAAATTGCTGAACCCTTCAATAAGATAGAGAGTATTCTAGACGTGTTAGTTGCTCGGCTCGAATGTCTCCCACAATCTCAACCCTCTCCAGCGCCTTCGCAGCCATAACCCCCTCCGGCACCCTTGCCTCATCTTCACCTTCTTCACTCTGCATATGACAATGGAATTGCCGTGGATTAAGAAACAAGAGAGACAACCTCTCACTTTATATACTACGGTCTACACGGCCCCTGATGTCATCTCCGTACAGGAGCCTTTAAAAGCTTGCAAACTCCTCGGCTATCAGGCTGTACATTCGTATCCTAGCTCCCCATGGGCTACCACATATAAACAGAGGAATATCTCGTTTATAGCGCATGATCTTTCCGATCTTTACAGTGACTGCCTTCTTCTTGAATTTCTTCCACGTCATACAGGACAAGGCACATATTTTATTTTGAATATTTATTCTCATCCTAGAGAGGGCCTCACTGCTGTTTTTGAAGCAATCGATAGGGCCATCAAAATAGCAAACTCTGCTCCCATAGTTGTAACGGCGGACTTTATTGCCCCACACGTAGATTGGGGTTACAGGAGAAACACTCGAAAGGGTACCAGCCTTCTTCAATACATTCAGCGAAACAGGTGCACTCTAGTCACTGACTGCATGCTACCAACACGAATCGGCAACAGTGTGAGCAGAGATACCACCCCTGACCTTACATTCACTAAGAATGTGCGACAAGCTAACTGGACACACAGTGGGGTCAACCTCGGCAGTGATCATTACATCCTAACAATTACACTGTCCCATGCCAATTTTCGGTCCACAGTTTCATTTAAAACCTATTGTTGACTGGGACGAATTTCGCGAAATCCGAGACCGAAACCCGAAAAAAGAAATTCAAGACTACAAAGACTGGGCGTCTCTGCTAAAACAGGATGTAGCTCTTAGCGAAAAATTAGTCCAGCAGCACTTATCCACGATCCAGTAGGCAGCAGGCTACTCCACCTATGGGAGGCCTATCAGAGCTTGGAGAAACGATGGCTCAAGGAAAAATATAATCGCAAACTAAAACGCAATATGTCACAAACACTCCAGCTTGTAACTGAACACGCGGCCGAAGTTTCATCGCAACAATGGAAGCAGATATGTAACCGACTCGACGGTACTCTACATATGAAGAACTCTTGGTCCCTGCTTCGCCATATGTTAGACCCATGCTCTTCGCGATGTGAAAGTAATAAGCGAATTACGAAACTCACTCTTGTTTGAAGTAGAAAAACAAGGGCAAGACGTTGAAACTGCTCTTAAAACTACGGATTTCCTGGCCCAAGGCGAGAATCGTTACCTACCTACAATGGAGCTCCCAAAGCAGACTTGGATGCACCAATTGCGAGGCGGAAGTTTGGGCTGCCCTAAGCAAACTTCGCACCACGTATCCTCCAGGACTAGATGAAATAACTAACAAGACACTCCGAAATTTAAACTTCAAGTCAGTAGCAGCTCTTACCGATTACATGAATCAACAATGGGAGCAGGGTACGCTGCCCCAGGAAAGGAAATCAGATAAGGTGACTTTCATACCCAAACATAATAAGCCGTTAGACCTTGATAATTTGAGACCGATCTCTCTTACCTCATGTACAGGAAAACTGATGGAGCATGTAATTCTCAATCGTCTTAATCGCTACATGGAACACGAAAAACTGTTTCCATCCCACCATGTACGGCTTCCGAGCGGGACTCTCCACTCAGGATGTCTTGCTGCAGCTTAAGGAGGACGAGCTAAATCCTACTTTTCCACACATCACCCAGAGCCATCCTTGCATTTGACCTGACTAAGGCTTTTGATAATGTTTCTCACTCCTCGATTTTACAATCTCTTAGGGAACTAAACGTAGGCTCTCGCACGCACAGGTATGTCTTTGCCTTTCTCAGCAATAGGTCCGTCCGCCTACAGTTGGGCACTTTCAAAACCGATTCCTTCACGCTAAGTAGCAAGGGAACACCCCAGGGACCGGTTTTGTCCCCGTTCCTTTTTAACGTTACTCTCATACCGCTAGCGCGGGAACTTGCCAAACTTCTTCCATCAATCACTCCTTGTACGCGGATGACATCACCATCTGGGTCAATGCAGGCAGCCATGGCGAAATTGAATCGAAACTTCAGTTGGCCGCTGACATTTTTGTTGAACACGCCAACAATATTGGGCTCACCTGCTCGGCGGCTAAATCGGAACTCCTAGTAACGACGACGACGAAGTGATTCTGGCGTAGAACACTGCTGTCACTGTCTGTAATTTTTCAAAGTTTTTCTGCGGCTCTGTGGAAGACACCGTTCCAGTGACTGCGGCGATGGACGTGGATTCGCCTGGGCTTCCACCGCAACCATCGACGTCGTCCCGCAGCTACCACGAGAAAGCGTACGGGCCACCCGAGTGATGCCGACAGCGAAGACACGCTGATTTACTCTACGGCCAGCGACGAGAGCTCCGACGAAAGCGACTTCTTGCCTGTGACAAGGCGACAGCGAAAAAGAAGACTAGTGATGCCGTCTCCAACAAGTAAGAATGTGACGACGACGCGAGAGCCCACGACATACACAATTCTGTTTGTGCCGGACGATGCGGCTCATAGTCTCAACCGGCTCAATCGTCAAGTCACCGTCTAGGTTTCTTGAGGAACTCGCCCAGGGAGAGATCGCGGACGTGCGGATCAATGGCCGTAAGAATATCCTCGCCGTAGACGTCACTCAACGAAGCACATTGGAAGTGCTGAGCAACGTCAAGATGTTGGATAACATCAATGTTCGCTCATATATACCTGATGGCCGCGACTCTACGGCAGGCCGTCATTTACGACGTCGACATTTCCATCAGCGAAAGTGACTTTGCTGCTCTCATCAAACCGGTGTCTGCAGAACCCTACTATACTGCAAGCTCGTCGCCTTGGCAAATCACGCTGCGTGAAGCTCGTGTTCAAGGGTGACAGCCTTCCATCGCAAGTCAAGGTCGGACATTTTCGACAACAGTGCGGACCCTTCGTACCGAAGCCCTTCAATGCCGGAAATGTTATAGATTGGGACATGGTCAGTGCTGTTTGTACAAACCTGGCTGTGTGCTCGCTATGCTCAGAATCACATAGCGCAGACGCTTGCCAGGCAGAACTTCGAAAATGTCGAAACTGTCATGGCAATCACGAAGCATCGTCGAAAGATTGCCCAGTCATGAAAAAGGAAATGCAAGTGTTGAGGCAAATGGTCCGGGATGGCTCAAATCACAAGGAGGCCGCTGCCCAAGTACGACGCCGGCGGTCTCGTCGCCGGAGGCCCCTGAGGAGACCCCAGTGCTGAAGCAAGGATTGAACCTCACCAAACGACCACCGGCATACCACCTCAAGCGTCCAGACACACCGACAACAAATCCTCCAAGCAAGACAAGAGCATCACCGGCTCGCCTGAAGCATGGCCAGTGCTGCCAACGATAGACGCACCGTCTGAGCCACCACATCGCTCGTCTACAATCACTTCGGAACGAGAATGCCGTGATAGTCGCGACAAAGAAATCGTAGTCATGGTAAAGGCCCTTATGAATACCATTCCTATGCTCCTCACTAGCATTGACAGTCCCGGCTGCAAAGAGTGCACTTCAGTTAGTGGATGCGCTGAAGCCGGTGCTATCAAGTCTGGAAAGGCACCATGGCTCCGCCTCTGCAAGCCTTTCGTAAAGATGTCAAAGGAGCTTCGATATTTCAGTGGAATGCCCGAGGCCTCATGCCCCGCATTTCTGATATACGACAATTTGTGTTCAAAAACCAGTTTCCAATTATTGTTATCTGTGAGCCAAGGCTACATAATGCAATACGACTATCCAGGTACGAAGCCTTCAAGTCCGCTACCTGCAACGAACAGAGTAAAGTCATTGTAAATATCAGATGCGACCTTACCTATATCGAGCACCGTGTAGCACCTCACGATGACAACCAGTATGTCTGCTTGACAGTTAAACGTAGAGACCTCAATTTCACGCTCGTAGGCGCATATATATCACCTTCGAACCGTTTTGAACCTGAAAGACTACGTGCACTGTTAACAGCCGCACCTGGACCATGGATCATCACCGGAGATTTCAACGCTCACCACCCACTATGGGGAAGTCAGAAGACAGACAGTCGCGGAAGGCAAGTATTCTCCTTTGCTCTGGAGCAGCAGCTGCTTTGTGTAAACGACGGAAGCCCAACGTTTCTACGGGGAACGAAATGCCTTGACTTGACATTTGTGTCACGAAGCCTAAATGGAAAGGTCAAGTGGTTCGCAGACTATGAAACTCATGGAAGCGACCATATACCAACTTATTGAAGATCAAGGGCCTGGAAAAATTGCCAAACTACGACACTTCGACTCGCATCGACTGGACAAAGTTCAGGTCACTGACGGAAAAAAGGTGTCAAGAAAATAAACGCCTCCTCTTGACACCCTCGAGGATATGATTAGAGGTGCTACTCAAGAGCGACCTATTATATTCAACATACTTCAGATTATTGTCAATATCAAGCGGAATTGGAACGGCTCAGAGCGATCCGTCGTCGCGCAGAAAGAAGATATAGGCGCACTAAGTCCATTCACGACTTGAGGGAGGCAAGGCGCCTACAGAAAAAAATTCAGCGGCGAATCATTTCACTTCAAGCCTTTCGCTGGAAACATCTGTGCGAATCTTTGGATCCACATAAGCCTTTGACGCCGACATGGAGGATTGTCCGTGGCCTACGAACATCGCCACATCAACATCGCCCCTTCAAGTGTCTTTCTCTCCACCAAGGACGCACCGAAATTGAAGTAGCAGAAGATTTCTGCATGAAAGTTGCCGGTCATGCGTCCACGTGCACCACGCGCCACCTAGAAAACGCTCCAGTTTCCAGAGATTCAAGAATGGACACCTTTTTCTCTCTAGAGGAATTACAAGCGGCCTTGACGACATGCAAACGATCTTCATCGCCTGGTCCGGATGGGATCACGTACATTGCTCTTTGCAACCTCGGAGAAGCAGCTCGACGGGCCCTTCTATTCGTGTACAACGACTCGTGGAGCAGCGGACTTATCCCTCATTCATGGAAATCCAGCCGCCTCGTCCCTGTGCTTAAACCAGGTAAATCTCCTCTGCACTTGACCTCTTATCGCCCCATCGCGCTTACCAGCTGTTTCGGGAAAGTGATGGAGAGGATGATTTTGACTCGTCTAGAGTGGTACCTGGAGCGCCACGAGGTATACCCTCATGCTATGACGGGCTTTCGGCGTGGGAGGTCCGCAATTGATAACGTGATAGACCTGGTCTCATCTGTTCAGCATCAGAAAAGACTGAAACGTTTATCTGCGGCGTTGTTTTTGGACGTGAAAGGTGCATACGATAACGTATCACATGAAGCCATTCTGGATGTCATGGAAAATGTTGGATTAGGGGGTCGGGTTTACCAATGGATCCACAGCTATCTGAAAGGCAGAACTTTCTTTGTACAGACGGAGAATGGCACAACAACGCACCATTGCAACCGTCGAGGCGTGCCTCAAGGCGGCGTTCTTAGCCCCACACTTTTCAATCTAGCGCTACTCGGCCTGGTTGATGCATTTCCAGAATCTGTCCATCTATCAATATATGCAGATGACATCTGCATCTGGGCGTCAGGCGTAACACGCCTTCATTTGCGTGCCCGGCTTCAGAGAGCGGCAAAAATAGCGACAAAGTACCTGGAAGAACGGGGACTAGAGCTGTCTTCAGAGAAATGCTCGCTTATAGCATTCACGCATAAGGCTATGAGCCCATATGTTATTAAAATCAACGGACACGCGATCAACTACGTGAAGACCACCGATTCCTCGGAGTCATAGTTGATCGCGACCTCTCCTGGAGCCCTCACATCGCCCACATGAAAACTAAACTCGCCATGATCACCCACGTACTGAGGTTTCTTGTGGAAAAACGTGGGGCCATCGGTACAAGCAATGCTCCAACTCTACACTGTTTTGTTCCTCGGTTATATGCGATACAGCTTACCCGTGCTTTGCGGGATCGGAAGAACAAGAACAACTTGCGCGTCCTCCAGTCGATCCAAGCCCAAGCCCTGAGGATATGCCTTGGTCTCCCGAGATGCGCGTCTACAGCAGCGACAGTCATGATTGCGCGTGATTATCCAGTGAAACGCATACATCCGCGTAGACGCTTTGAGAATGCACATTTCGCTCGGCTTCCATCTCATCACCTAGCCTCACTTCGAACTTCCAGGCCCCACTCAGCGTTCAGCGCAACTGTAGCTCAGCATTGCGCAGTGCTTCCATTGCACTTCACGCATGCAGCACAGCCGCCGATACCATTATGGTGCCTACACCCACTCAAAGCCATTCTTACAATTCCTGGCATCCAAAATAAGAAAAAGTCGTCGCATCCAGCCCTGAAACAGGCCACATTACTTTTCCTGCAAGAGAAGCACAACGGACGCCTTCACATTTACACGGATGGCTCGGTGTCTTCAGTAAGCTCTGCAGGGGCGGTGGTTATTCCCGCGAGGAACATCACAATTAAATTCATGACATCGCATTTGACGTCGTCGACAGCTGCAGAACTTGCAGCCATTTCGTGCAGCTCTGGAGTTTATAGTGAAAGAACCTTCGGGAATTTGGTCGATCTTCTCGGACTCGAAGGCATTCTTCAATGTCTTATGTCACCCTTTCGCCATGGACCTAATGAAACAGTTAGTAGCTGAAATAAGGCTTCTTCATCACCAAGCAACCGAAAAACAGCACAGCATAGTGTATCAGTGGATACCAGGTCATTGCGGGTATATATGGCAATGACCGCGCAGATGAGGCCGCTAGATCTGCACACGATGGTACCCAATACACAGCCATCCCGTTCTCAAGAACCGACGCAGCTACAAGACTTCGTTCGCTTGCACGTGACCTCACACTGGTACAGTGGAACTCGACAGACTTCACAAACGCGCGCTTGCATAACTTGGATCCCGATCTGCAGCTTCGTCTTCCCCAAGGATATCTCGAGCTGAGGAGACTCTTCTATGTCGCCTGTGGCTTGGAGTGGCCTTCACGAACGCATACTCTTATCTCATCGGGATGGCCAGCTATCCTACATGCACTTACTGCAGTTGCGAAGAAACCATCGCGCACCTTCTGTGTGAGTGCACCTATTTCAACGTGCAAAGACAAGAACTCACTGCAGCACTGGATAGACTAGACAATCGGCCTTTGTCGGAACAAAGGATTCTTGGTCATTGGCCAAGCCCATCCTCAGCCCAGAAGGCTTTGAAAGCTTTGCTGCGCTTTCTGTGGAACACTGGCCTCAGAGACAGAAGTGTGTCATACTCTTTGATGTTGCCTTTTCTCTGTCGCAGTTTTTTTAATTTCTCCTCTTCGCAGCATTTCTTTTAACATCTATCATTCCCCTCACCCCTTTCCCCAGCACAGGGTAGCCAGCCGGTCTAAAAACTGGCTAACCTCCCTGTCTTTCCGCCTAAACTTCTTC
>WOVY01003881.1:0-33961 GCA_013436015.1 Rhipicephalus annulatus | reverse complement strand
TACGTTTTTCGTCGCTCAAAATTTCATTTTTTTCTATAAAATTTATCTCTGAGAAGGCATTCAAATCACCCTGTCTCCTGAGAAAGAAGTTAGCTTAGTATACCTGTGAATTTATTAATTTCATCGTCCCGTCTAACGCTCTACCAACCTCAGCGCGATTTCCAATTTTTGGTGCTATTTCTAATCACTTTCAATAAATGTCGGGTATGGGACATAAAACGACGGCAAATGAGAGTGCAACAACCGGGAGAAATGAAATGCAATAAACAGACGGCTCTGTGAAAGCTTATTCACAAAAGTGACTTCGTGAACGCTGAATCTATAATTTGAAGGATATGGAGGGGAAATATTAACGTCCTAGAAAGAAACTCGATAAAAGACCAAATGCATGCAGTGAAAAAAATGTGAACGTAGGCATAACGAGTGGCGTTCGACACGGCTGTTTTCTACACAGGCTGCTCTCAGAAATGGCTGGCGCAAAGCTGCTACGGGCGAAGAACTAAGGGGCTCTAAAACACTGTTCTGAGTAACCATGGAATTAATTCACTGGAAAAGCGCTTTGCCTCTGAAATTGAGCGCCACAATTATATTCAAGAATCTGTGCAGTACTAGCGGAGTTGAAGATTTGTAAAACGCTGCAATCGCATTCTGCCTTCTCTCGTCCCTACGAAACGCTGGAAGCTAAGCAGGGAGGGATGGGAGGGGCAAGCAGTAAGTACGCACGCAAGCCTCGTGACCTTGAGCACTTTTTTTTGACTACGTAGCTTTCTCAGTGCGATCGCGTGCGCACGCGTGGACAAGTGACGGCCTCACGTGATGATCTCTGTAACAACCGAGCGCGACATGTTCAAATCAGCCAATGGCTGGTAGATTGTAAATCTACGTGCTATTTTTGAGCATCTTCTGTCTTTTGTCGAGGGAAGAGGAAGTGATTTTTAGCTGACTTTGATGAATTATTGTGAATTCTAGGTCACGTGCTGCGCTACACTTTTCGGCTAGCGTGTTCTCGGGAGCCTTTTCTATCAATCAGCTGCGCTCTCTTGATTATGCTCAATAGTGTTGCAGGGCCCCTTTAAACTAGGTGGGAGACGTAAAGAGTGTGGAAGAATAGTCCTGTTGGAACTATGGAGTTTACCAATTCGTGTTCTCACCTCGTGTAAAATGAAAGTTGATATATACCATGAAGTTTGATGTGCTACTTTTGTAAGGCTTTTTATGAAAAAGAGAACAAAATAACGCTAACAGTCTATTTAATAAACATAAATAGCAATTTATACTTGGGAAGCTTATGACACCATATAAAATTACTGATTTTAGGTTTACATTGGAGAATAAGTCAAGAAAGGTGGACATTTGGGAGAAGTCGGCGTGGTTAGGATAGAAACTGAAAAAATGAAAAAAGCTCCAACCAAAATTATTTTAGGAAATTCCGATGTTTAAAAGCCATCCGGCTTCTACCTCAGGGTCAGAAGGCCCGAGTTGTGTGCCGCTTATGCAGGTGTCCCACATAACTTGAGCTAAGAATTCGAAAGTGAAAGGTACTTAGGAGACGAATTTAACGAACCGCATACTAGTCGCACTAGCTTGTAAGTACTCAGATTATCTCTTATTTATCCTCATACTAAATGTATAATATTTCTTACTTACCTATTTTTAAAATTATAGGCTGGAAATGAAAATATGAACACTGAGATGTAGAGAACATTCAGACTCCACCGACTAAATATTTCCTGTACGTCTCGCACAGTTATTTTTTCCACGTTGTAAAGAAAGCCCGCGAAAAATGAAAAGAAGCCGTGTGACGGAGCACGCGCGCAATGCGATAGTGATGCGCTTTCTTTAAAACGCGGAAAAAATAACAGCGCTAGACGTATTGTACAGGCAACATTCACTCAGTCGGTGGTTTTCGAACATGCTCGGCAACTCAGTGCTCATATTTCGGGTTTCCAGCCCCTTACTAAAAATTAGGTAATTAAAGATTTACAATTATTTAGTATGGGAAGAAATAAAAAATTGCCTGAGTGCTTACGGGTTAGTGCGAGTAGTACGCGTTTTGATTAGTTCACCAGTGAAGTGTCTCATTTCAAATTTTGGCTCAATATGTGGGACACCATGTATACTGTGCCTGGCACCCCATAAGTACAGGGATGACAATGTCTCCATGGAGTGGTCGAATGTTTCCCGATGTCTGCTGAATGTGCCAGGATTCGATGTGGAGTTGCCGGCGCAGCTTTTTTACCTCTTTCCGAATCTCCGCATCGTGGGGATGAATGTGGTGCCCGAACCGCTTGCTGTCTTCTGTTACTGGGCAGTAGCAGAACACTGTGGCGGTTTTACCAGTACATTCATTCCAACAACGCGGTGATTCTGGAAAAAAAAGGCAAGTTCCAAACCAATGTTATGCGAAGCACGAATGAGAAAAGTTGAAACGTAACTTTATTATCGACACAACGTTACGAGGCGGACAAAAATTAGGTAGTACATAACTTCCATGGCGTGATTATTATGTTGGCATGTCATTTATTTTCGTTCACCCACGTGATACCAACCTTCATTCACGTTACGTGACATTAAATTCGGGTGTATCTGGAGCTAGCGAAACGGCCGCGAGCACGCTATGGGCAAATGTAGTAATATTTTATATGACATGCATGTCATGATTATCATGTTTGGACGTTTCATTTACCGTCGAATTCTATTAACGTGATGTAATACTAAAATTGCATATTTGAAGATCGCGAAACGGCTGAGGGATTACTAGGACCATAGTTTTTGTAGTCATGTTTTACATTACACGCATGTCATGATTATGATGTTTGAACCTGTCATTTACAGTCATTGCCTATTCACGTCTTGTAACACCAAATTTGGTATATGTGAAGCTAGCCAAACGGCCCGAGCTCTTCATGAGCGCGGCATGTATTCATGTTTTACATGACACGTATGTCATCATTATGAAGTTTTGACATGTCATTTACCTTTGTCATTCATTCACGTCCTGTGATATGAAATTCAGTATGTGTGGAGGTAGTGAAACCGCCGCAAGCACGCTATGAGTGTAGATTTCAGTCTTGTCTTGTCTTGTCTCCTAGAAGATTTGGCTCATACCCACATGGGGGATTGGCACACCTGTACCTCATGATAGATAATTTTTATAACGCTTGCTAAAAAAATATAAAGAGAAATTAGATAGAAACAATAAATGTTCCTTTGAAAAAAAAAACGTGATAAAATTGTAGAAGAATACGATAAAACAGAATATATAAAACGAATTAACAAGAATGAGGAAGGGGAAGAAAGAATTGGATATATCTGGCAGTACCACTAGCAGCGTATCCTTCCGGTTGCCTGAATGAATTTATGTAGCGCTGACAGAATAGCACTGTGGCCCACACCCAACTGACTGGCTCCAAACGATAATACGGTGGATGTATTGACTGGCAATCCGAGCATACCAATCGGTCTTTCAAGAATTATTCGGCGCAGTGAGGCGAAGCGGCGGCATGTGAGAAGAAAGTGATCTATTGTTTCCGGTTCATTGCAAACTACACATAGGTTAGTTAATGAAAATCCTGATTTGTTGAGATAAAAATTTAACAGAGGAACTCTACAGCGAAAGCTTGTGAGGGTCACCTCACATTGACGGGAAAGGCATTTTGCGGTGTTCCATGTGAATTGCAAGTGCCGAAATTCTTCAGATTGTAGAAGCGACGTTTCGTTCATTTTTAAGATTAACAGGCGTTTGAATCGTTCGGCAGTAATAAAAGGAAACTGTGGAGCTACTGGCACCACAGGGAAATTTAAAGATGCCGAAGCGAGCGAATCAGCAATTTCATTTAGTTCAATTCCAGCATGCCCGGGGACCCAAATAAACCGAACTTCTGATAGGCTATGCGGTACGAGAGACCAAAATATCCTGAGAAGAGGAGACTTCTTTGCGGACGTTAGATGTGTACATACAGACAAAGCATCCGAAATAATAATAGCTTTTGATTGCTGATAATTTAGTTTTCGAAGAGCCAATGTAATAGCCAGGAATTCTGCGAGATAGATTGGTGTGAAGTCAGGCAATCGGAGCGCAAAAGACCAATTAAGCTGATGAGAAAAAATACCTACTCCAGCCTTCTGAAGATTTTGCGTTGCGTCCGTCGAAATTACTACGTATTTAGATTTCAGTCATGATTCACATGACACGCATGCCATGATTATGATGTTCGAACTTGTCATTTACCTTCGTCATCCATTCACGTCAAGTGATACCAAATTGTTTATATGTGAAGCTATCAGAATGGCCGCGAGCGCATCATGAACGTGGCAAGTATGCATGTTTCACATGACACGCATGTCATCATTATCAAATTTGAAGTGGTCATTTACCTTCGTCGTCGATTCACGACACTTAGTCTCAAATTTGGTACATGTGGACCTAGCGAAATGGCCGCAAGCGCCCTATGAGCGTAGATTGTAGTCATGTTTTACATGACACGCATGCCATTATTATCATGTTTGAACTTGTCATTTACCTTCGTAATCCATAAACGTTGCGTGATACCAAATCTATTATATAAGAAACTAACGAAACGGCCGCAACCGCATCATGAGCGTGGCATGTATGCATGTTTCACATGACACACATATCATCATTATAAAGTTTGGACGTGTCATTTACTGTCGTCGTCCGTTCACGTCCCGTAGTACTAAATTTCGTATATGTGAAGCTAGCGAAACGGCAAAGAGCGTATCATGAGCGGTGCATGTAGTCATGCTCTCAATTGACATGCATCTCGTGATTATCAAGTTTACACCAGTCATATAGCTTCGTCATCCGTTCACGTCAAGTAAAACCAAGTTTGGTGTATTTTAAGCTAGTGATAAGGCAGAGAGCGCATCATGACCGGGCATGTAGTCATGTTCACAATTGACACGCATCTCATGAATATCATGTTTGCACCAATCATATACCTTCGTCATCCGTTCACGTCCAGCAACACCATACTTGGTGTATGTGAACCTAGCGAAACAGCAGAGAGCGCATCATGAGCGTGGTATGTAGTCATGTTCTTAATTGACACGCATCTCAGGATTATCAACTTTTCACCAGTCATATACCTTCGTCATCTGTTCACGTCAAGTAACCGCACATTTGGTGTATGTGAAGCTAGCGAAACAGCAGAGAGCACATCATGAGCTTGATTGATTGATTGATATGTGGGGTTAACGCCCCGAAACCACCATTTGATTTCGAGAGACGCCGTAGTTGAGGGCTCCGGAAATTTCGACTACCTGGGGTTCTCAAACGCGCAACCAAAGCTGAGCACACGGGCATACAACATTTCCGCCTCCATCGCCAATGCAGCCGCCGCAGCCTGGATTCGATCAAGCGACCTGCGGGTCAGCAGCCGAGTACCTTAGCCACTAGACCACCACGGCGGGCAACACTAGCGTGGCATGTAGTCTTGTTCTTAATTGACACGAATCTCATGATTATCATGGTTGCACCAGTCATATACCTTCGTCATCTGTTCATGTCGAGTAACACCATATTTGGTGTATGTGAAGCTATTGGAATGGCAGAGCGCGCATTATAAGCGTAGCATCATCATCATCAGCCTGATTACGTCTACTGCAGGACAAAGGCCTCTCCCATGTTCCGCCAGTTAACCCGGTCCTGTGCTTGCTGCTGCCAATTTAGACCCGCAAACTTCTTAATCTCATCTGCCCACCTAACCTTCTGTCTCCCCCTAACCCACTTCCCTTCTCTGGGAATCCAGTTAGTTACCCTTAATGACCAGCGGTTATACTGTCTACGCGCTACATGCCCGGCCCATGTCCACTTCCTCTTCTTTATTTCAACTATGATATCCTTAACCCCCGTTTGTCCCCTAATCCACTCTGCTCTCTTCTTAATTAGGTTCTTCGAACCTAATTAATAAGCGTCAAATCATGAAATTGTCAAGTACAACAGACAAAATAGAACTGGCAGAGCTTTCGAAGTTGATTAATAGACGTAAAATATGCGATGTAAGAAGGTATAACATGGAGAGAATTGAACACGCTCGGAAAAATGGAGGAAGCGTAAAAGCAATGAAGAGGAAACTTGGGATAGGCAAAAGTCGGATGTATACACTAAGGGACATAGAAGGCAAAATAACTACCAATATGGATAGAATAGTTAAAATAGCGGAGGCGTTTTACAGAGATCTGTACAGTAGCCGAGACAACCACGACCTTAATACTATAAGAACTAGCAGTAACCCAGATGACACCCCACCAGTAAAGATAGAAGAAGTTAGAAAAGCTTTGGAGAGCATGGAAAGAGGCAAAACTGCTGGTGAGGATCAGGTAACATCAGATCTGCTGAAAGATGGAGGACAGATTGTGTTAGAAAAACTAGCCACCCTGTTTACGAGGTGTCTCCTGACGGGAAGGGTACCAGAGTCTTGGAAGAACGCTAACATCATCTTAATACACAAGAAAGGAGATGACAAGGACTTGAAGAATTACATGCCGATCAGCTTGCTCTCTGTAGTATACAAGCTATTTACAAAGATAATTGCTAACAGAGTAAAGAAAATATTAGAATTCAATCAACCAAAGGAACAAGCAGGATTTTGAACAGGCTACTCAACAATTGACCACATTCATACTATCAATCAGGTAATATAGAAATGCTCAGAGTATAACCAACCACTATACATAGCCTTCATAGATTACGAGAAGGCGTTTGATTCAGTAGAAATATCAGCCGTCATGCAGACACTGCGGAATCAGGGCGTAGATGAAGTATATATAAACATTCTGGAAGAAATCTACAGGGGATCAACTGCTACCATAGTGCTTCATAAAGAAAGAAACAGAATACCAATCAAGAAGGGTGTAAGGAAGGGGGACCCAATCTCCCCAATGCTATTTACCGCGTGCTTACAGAAGGTTTTCAGAAGCCTAGAATGGGAACAGTTAGGGATAAGAGTTAATGGAGAATACCTTAGTAACCTGCGCTTCGCCGATGACATTGCATTGCTGAGTAACTCAGGGGACGAGTTGCAACTCATGATTACGGAGTTAGACAAGGAGAGCAGAAATGTGGGTCTTAAAGTTAATCTGCAGAAAACGAAAGTAATGTACAACAACCTCGGAAAAGAGCAGCGCTTCGAGATAGGTAATAGTGCACTTGAAGTTGTAAAAGACTATGTCTACTTAGGGCAGGTAATAACCGCAGAGCGTAACCACGAGATTGAAGTAACTAGAAGAATAAGAATGGGGTGGAGCACATTCGGCAAGCACTCTCAAATTATGACAGGTAGATTGCAACTATCCCTCAAGAGGAAGGTATATAACAGCTGTATCTTGCCGGTAATTAGCTACGGAGCAGAAACCTGGAGACTTACAAAAAGGGTTCAGCCTAAATTGAGGACGACGCAGCGAGCAATGGAAAGAAAAATGGTAGGTGTAATCTTAAAAGACAAGAAGCGTGGCTTGTTGTCATTTTAATCGGCGCGCACCTCATGATTATGATGTTTGAACCAGATTTATACCTTCGTCATCCGTTCACGTCAAGTAGCACCATATATTTGGTGTATTGGTAGCTATGGAAATGGCAGAGAGCACATCATGAGCGTGGCATGTAGTCTTGTTCTTAACTGACACGCGTCTCATGATTATCGTATTTCCACCACTCGTATACCTTCGCCCTCCGTTCACGCCAAGTAACACTAAATTTCTTGTATGTGAAGCTAGCGAAACAGCAGAGAGCGCATCCTGAGCATGGCATGTAGTCATGTTCCTAATCGACACGCATCTTATGATTATCATGTTTTCACCAGTCATATACCTTCATCATCCGTTCACGTCAAGTAACAGCATATTTGGTGTGTGTGAAGCTAGCGAAACAGTAGAGAGTGCATCATGCGCGTGATTGATTGATTGATATCAATCAGGTTATTATGTTATGGGTGTTTTAAAAAAACTAAAGAAAAGTAAATCGGAAGATATTGACGGGTTAAGGATGGCCCCAGTCTGTTCTGTCATAGATATATTAGTCATGCCCTTAACATACATTTATAACCTAATTTTAGGCACAGGTATTTTCCAAGAACGTATGAGGCATGCAAAAGTTACAGTGTTGTTTAAGGGAGAAGACAAAAATGATTTGAAGAACTATAGTCCCATACCTGTTCTACCATTGTTTTCAAAGCCCATAGAGAAGTTGATATTTATAAGACTGTCGAACTTCTTTGCAAATTATTCGGTAATTACTCCAGCCCAGTACGGTTTTAGGTCAGGGCTGTCGACAGAGGCAGCATTGTTACGTCAAAAGGAAATTATATTAGGTAATATAGAGGACAGCAAAATTACGCTAGGCATATTTGTTGAATTCACCAAAGCCTTTGACCGGATAAATCACAATACCCTCTTACGAAAATTGTCCTATTATGCCATTAGAGGAAATGCGCTAAACTAAATCACCAGTTATATGAGCAATAGGCTACAGTGTGTAAGCATAAACACAGAACAATCATCTTTGCAAAAACTTGGTCAAGGTGTACCCCAAGGTATACAGTATATTGGGACCATTACTTTTTACCACTTATGTCAACGACATTATAAACATGAATCACACGATCAAATATGTCAAATATGCGGATGACACTTCCTTGTTTTTCACAGGTGTGGGTCTAAACGACCTAATTTCAGCAGCAAACACGACACTAGATGACTTGTATGCATGAGCGACTGCTAACTCCCTACAAATCAACTGTTCAAAAACGAAAGCCGTCCTATTTCGTTCAAAAGCACGGCTTCACCAGCGGAATGCGGTTCGCTAACCCATTTGTCTTCATTCTGCAGTTCTGCCTCATCCAGCTGTACCCCGCCAGCAATGGCGACACTGGATGGCTGAGCATAAACGGAACGGCGCTAATCTTGAACAAGAGGGTCCTACACGTGCCGGGCCTGCTGAATGGAATCAGTCCACGCAAGACGACATCGGCGCATCTCGGTGCGCAGAACCAACTGGCAGCGCCCCCCTCCAGACCACCTATAAAGGCCAGCCTCCCTGAGGCGACGGTTACTGGGCACGGCTTCACCAGCGGAATGCGGTTTGCTAACCCAGTTGTCTTCATTCTGCAGGTAAGCAGAAACTATGGTAAATGCTTTCGCTCAAGTGACCGCTTCTTGTTGGTGTTGCCGTGCCCACGGCTGTTTAGCATGGCGTTAGATAGCACGAAGTATCTTAAAAAACTGTTGTTGTTGGGAGGAGACATTGAAGCTAACCTAGGCCCCACCCTTGAAGAAGTTTTTAACCAACTAAAGGACATTGCAAGCGACATTAAGGAAATAAAAGAAAAGCGGCTAGTAGACATTGATAACAAACTTGACGCTCTGTCAGTCCTTGAGGTGGAGCTTGGGCAGTGTAAAACGCAACTTGATTCAATGACTAGGGTAATACAAACATTAGAAAAAAGAATAGATGATGTTGAAGATAGGAGCTGAAGATCCAATCTAATCGTATACGGATTGCCGGAAGCACAATCTGAGACAACTGAAACCCTCAAACAGGCAGTAAACAGGGACGTCATACAGGATAAACTTAAACTACAACCGATTGCGATCGAGCGCATCCACCGGCTAGGTAAACCAGCTCCCAATAAAACCACACCAGTTATCTTTAAACTTGTGAATTCGCGTCAGAAGGAAGCCACACTAAAGAATGGAAAGCACCTTAAGGGAACTGATTACGCTATTGGCGAAGATTTCTGTCACAAAACTCGCGAAATTAGAAAAAAGCTTTGGGACAGTGCGAAATCGAACCGAGCTAAAAAGGAAAAAGTGGCACTGGCTTTCGAGAGGCTGTACATAAATGACTGCGCGTTCGTTTGGGATGAGGAAAAAGAAGAAAAGGTGCCACTGAACAAACCAAAAAACTACGAAATTTAAGTATCCTGCCGCCCGGTTCTTGGCCCATCCCCCTTTGTGGGTAAGCGCCATCCATCAGAGGTCATCAGCATCAGCATCTACGAAATACCAACTCGGTCGAACACGCGGAGTACCACACAAAAGAAAAATTAACATTGCTAAACGTGAACGCCAGAAGCGTCGTGAATAAAGTGCAGCCTCTTGAGAACTTGTTGCTATTTCATGAACCAGATATTGTAGCAATAACAGAAACCTGGGTCTCATCAGATATACTCGACCATGAATTCACTCCCCCTAGCTATTCTGTCATCCGAAAAGACAGACTATCTCGAGGCGGAGGCGTCGCGTTGTTAATTCGACGTTCCATTTCATACACACTACTGCCAGACATTCCGGACACAGAAGCGGTTTTCTGCAAAGTTTTGTGCAATAGCACAAGCATAGTGGTGGGTTGCGTTTATCGTAGCCCATCCTCTGGTTCGGAATGCATAGTTTCCATCCACAATTTTCTTCAGCAGCATGTCCATAGCTCTGCAGTCGTGATAATGGGTGATTTTAACCTTGCTGACATAAACTGGAGTACCATGCACCACACCTCACAGGTATCAGAGGATTTATTTGATTTAATGTTAAATTTCAACCTCCATCAAATTGTTTCATGCCCGACTCGTGTTCAAGGAACAGCCACAAGTGTACTAGATTTAATACTTATTAGTAGTCACCCTAGCCATGTGGACACTCAAGTTGATGTTGTAGAGGGCATTTCAGACCACAGAGTGCCTGTTTGCCAGTTAACACTTGATCACAGATTAAACCTACAATCAACAGTAAACCATGTCCCAGACTTCAGTAAAGCAGACGACGCCAGCGTACTAACTTATTTAGCCCATGAGTTTTACGAGTTTGTGGAATTGAACTTTGATCCCGCCACAACTGTAAATGACCTTTGGCTAAGGTTCAAGCACATTGTTCTGCACTGCATGAATGAATTTATACCACTGCGGCGTACACGGCCGCAAAGACGTGACCCCTGGATCACAAGAGAAATTCTACAAGCAAAGCGGAAAGTCAAACGACTTCCGAAAGCGGTAAAAAAAAGAGTGCTGCAGTGCGAATACATCAAAATTAAAAACAGCTATTTCACACTTTAAGGCCGAAACAAAGCAAGCAAAACAACATTACTTTGAAGTAACGCTACCGTCATTCATTACTGGTAACCCACAAAGGTTTTGGAAGCATTTCAGCCCTAGAAAAAAACAGCATTCCTGAACTTTTGTTGCAACAGAAAATGGCGAAATCTAATATGTACAACAACTATTTCCACTCTGTTTTTACAAAAGATGACGGGAAAATTCCGCAGCTTGCACAGATGAATATTATTGGAATCAGCCCTATAGATGTAGTTTATGAAGGAATATTTTCTGTTTTGCTCGACCTAGACCCTAAAAAATCTTCGGGACCAGATGACATCCCCAATCCCTTTCTTAAGCGATATGCCGAATGGTGCAGCAAATACCTTGGTATGGTTTTCCGCAAATCTCTCGCCGTAGCAAAGCTTCCAGGCGACTGGAAAAAAGCTAAATAGCACCGATTCCCAAAGCAGGAAATAGCGATAATTCTTCAAACTTTAGGCCAATATCTTTAACCAGCACGTCATGCAAAATATTAGAACATATAATTTTAAAACACCTAATCGTTTTTTTAGAAGGTAATGGCGTTTTGTCATCTTGCCAGCACGGGTTTTGCGGCGGATTATCGACTACCACGCAACTAACAGAAGTTGTTCACGATTTAGCATTATGTAATAACAACTGCACGCAAACGGATATCATACTATTAGACTTTGCAAAAGCGTTTGATTCCGTATGCCACAACAAATTAATTGCAAAACTTCGAAGTAATATTGATGATGGAATATTAACAAATTGGGTTAAGGACTTCTTAACTAATCGTTCACAATATGTCCTGTATGACCAAGTACCATCAGAAAACTTGCCTGTTACGTCCGGAGTACCACAAGGCTCCGTTCTGGGGCCTTTGTTATTTCTTGTTTGTATTAACGATATCACAGACAGTATCTCTTGCACCATTAGGCTTTTCGCCGACGACTACATTATTTACAAAGAAATTAACAGTCATTCAGATCACCTTGCACTAAGCGACTCTTTACACCATCTTTCCAACTGGTGCGACATGTGGCAAATGTCGATTAACCCCAAAAAACAGTGTGCATGACGATAACCCGAAAAAAAGAAGCTATCCAGTATAACTACAGCATTAAAGGCACCAGGCTTGAAAAAGTGAATGCGCACAAATATTTAGGCGTCACGATAACGTCAAGACTCAGATGGGATGCGCACATTTCTAACATTACTTCGGTTGCTCTGCGCAAGCTCTTTTTTCTTCGCAGATGCCTTCGGTTGGCCCCTCACTCAACCAAGCTTTTAGCCTATACTACTTACGTAAGACCGGTATTAGAATATGCTAACACAGTATGGTTTCCTTACACAGTCACTAACATTCAAAAGCTAGAAAATGTACAGAGGAAGGCAGCAAGATTCATCTGCAACAAATATAAGCGCGCTGATTCTCCTACAAATATGTTAGCAAGCTCTGGCCTCCAAACACGTGCGAATCGAGCAAAACAAGCGCGCCTTAAATTTATTTTTCAGCTACTTCACAACCATTATAAAATTGACTTATCATTGTACATCCGTCCGTCAGACTCCCGCGTTATTAGGCACAAACATTCATACACACTGAAAGAGTACTCTTACCGTAACGACAAGTTCAAGCACTCCATCGGTATCCGACTTTGCACTAAAATTAGAAAATATGTTCTCTTAATGCGGCAATACTCGCATTACCAGAAGCAATGCGCCGCCAGTGAAAGCATATTAGTGGAGTGTACAAGTGTTAACTGGAGTGTTTGGAAGTTTGCTATTTGTTTGCCTGTGTATCACTGCACTTCATGCAGAATTTTTCTTCTTTTTAGTGATGGTTTCTTTGTCTTTGCAGATGTAAACAATTTGTATATTTTTGCTCTTATACTTTCTGATGACTGTCATTTCACTACATTCCTGTTTCTGTTTTCTGTGCTGTCAATGTACCACCTGCATGTACAATCTGTACGCCCACCTGCTATGGTCTAGGAATGACACTGGCAGTATTGAAAATAAATAAATATATAAATTAAAGGAACAACGTACGAAGCTACTTCATAACTACAGCTGCACGATTCTGTGATTGATTTTTCTTCGACCGCTAAAGCATAGGGAATTGTTTTTCATGAGCGTATGTTATGGTATTCACAAACCGATATGGTAAGAAACAAGTTAAGTAAGGTACTAGGCATGCTTAGGAGATGTCAGTCATTTTTCACCGACTACAGATGCTAATGATATACAACACGCTTTTTTCTTCCAAGTTACGCTACGGTCTTTTGGTGTGGGGTACTGGCACCTTGCACTCTAAGCAGAAATTACTCACACTACAAAAAATGCATTACGTTCTATTGCTAATGCCGAATATAATGCACATACCTTGTCTTTATTCAACAATTTCAGAGTCGTAAGATTTGACAACAGCCCCGCCGCGGTGGTCTAGTGGCTAAGGTACTCGGCTGCTGACCCGCAGGGCGCGGGTTCGAATCCCGGCTGCGGCGGCTGCATTTCCGATGGAGGCGGATATGTTGTAGGCCCGTGTGCTCAGATTTGGGTGCACGTTAAAGAACCCCAGGTGGTCTAAATTTCCGGAGCCCTCCACTACGGCGTCTCTCATAATCATATAGTGGTTTTGGGACGTTAAACCCCACATATCAATCAATCAATCAAGATTTGACGACATGTATGAATATTGTTTACTAGCGTCTTTAAAAACTGAAATGAACAAAGGAAGTAACAATCTTATCTCCATAGCATGCTTAGAGCGCAGCACCTTGTCTCGACCTACGAGACAGAGTGATTATTGGAAGGTTCCTCGATGCCGAACAAACTATGGTCTACAAATGCTGAAACATTCACTCCCCCACATACTAAATAAATTCAATTTTTCATTGGAGCAATTGCGCCTTCTTTCGCGACAGGATATGTCGAATATTTTTTTTACCTTCATGACGCAAATAGATTTAGACAGTTCCAAAGATTTGTGTTTTATGTTGTGGTTATTTCTATTTTTTCGTATTTTCTCAAAGAGTGCGATCCTATCAACATTTTCTAAAATTTTTATGTATGCAATATTTCTTATTGGTGCCACTTTAAACTATGTCTTTGTGTCCGTTTAGTTGTTTCGAGGACTTAACGAATGCTGTCGCTTTTTCTGCCTTGTATTGATGGGATGTGGGGCTAGTCAAGCGGCGTTTTTTATCGCAGCTTTTTTTCCCGTATTCCCGCATTTCCGCATTCCGTATGGTGTAACACTGTGGTGAAAATAAACTTCAAACTATAAGTGGGGTTTAACGCCCCGAAACCACCATATGATTACAAGAGACGCCGTAGTGGAGAGCTCCGGAAATTTTAATCACCTGGGGTTTTTAACGTGCACCGAAATCTCAGGACAAGGGTCCACAACATTTTCGCCTCCATTAGAAATGCAGTCGCCGCAGTCTGGATTCGATCCCGTGACCTGCGGCTCAGCAGCCGAGTACCTTAGCCACTAGACAACCACGGCCGGGTATCATGAGCGTGGCATGTAGTCTTGTTATTAATTGACCGGAATCTCATGATTATCATGTTTGCACCAGTCTGAACAGATGACTTGAACAGATGACCTTCGTCGTCTGTTCACGTCAAGCAACACCATATTTGGTGTATGTGAAACTATCGAAACGGCAGAGATCGCATTATGAGGGTGGTATGTTGTCGCGGTAATTGACACGCATCACATGATTATCTAGTTTGAACCAGTTATATTCCTTCGTCATCTGTTCACGCCAAGTAACACCATATTTGGTGCATGTGAAGCTATCTAATGGCAGAGAGAGCATTATGAGTGTGGCATGTTGTCATGTTAATTGACACGCATCACAGGATTATCATGTTTGAACCAGTTTTATACCTTCGCCATCTGTGCACGTCAAGTAACAACATATTTGGTGTATTTGAAGCTATCGAAACAGCAGAGAGCGCATTATGAGCGTGGCATATTGTCATGTTGACAGCATCTCATGATTATCATGTTTGAACCTGTTATATACCTTCGTCAATCCGTTCATGTCCCGTAATACCTAATTTGGTATATGTGAAGATAGCGAAATGACTGCGAGTGCACCATGAGCGTCGCGTGTAGTCATGATTTACGTGACATGTATGTCATCATTTCCTCGATAGGGTATGCCACCTATGTTCACTGTAGAGTCATGTCATACCATACCAGAGAGAGAGAGAGATAAAGATGCAAGGAAAGGCAGGGAGGTTAACCATACGCACATCCGGTTTGCTACCCTGCACTGGGGAAGAGATGAAGGGGAGAAAAGAGGTTGCAGAAGGATAACAAGGCACACGCAATTACGAGCACACTCGGGGGAGCACACATAGTCTTGCAGAGAGATAAGAAGGTACACGCAATCACGAGCACACTCGTGGGAGCACACACAGTCTACAGGCGGTCGCTTATGATTGTTGATTTTATGTAAAGTGAGAGTGCTTGAGTCGCTTTCTGCGCAACTGAGGCAGATGACCAAGGTCCCTGAATCTTCTGCACACAGAATGGTCTAGAGTCAAGTTGATTCAAAACCATCCGGAGCTGGCATCGCTGTCTGTCGCAGCAAGCGCAGCTGCACAGGACGTGTTCAATGGTCTTTTCAGCTCCGCAGTAGTCGCATGTAGAGGTGTCTGCCATACCAATGCGAAAGGAGTACACCTTTGTGAATGCAACACCCAACCGAAGGCGGAATAACAGTGTCGCATTAAAGCGGGAAAGTTGTGATGGTAGCTGTATCTTGAGCGAAGGATCCAGTTCATATAAGTTACACCTTTGGAAGCTGGTACACGACCAGAACGTGTGTAGTAAGATCTCGAGCCAGCAGTTAAAGTTGTCTTGCTGCATCATTCCTTGATAGAGCGATTGGGACCACACGGGTTACTTCATGTGCTGAGCCGGCTGCATGATCGGCTAATTGATTTCCGGTAATAGCGATATGTCCAGGCAGCCATTGATATATACCATACCAATATTGCAACATTGTCACGAAGTCATGACGTGGCCAAAGGGAGTCAGCTAGAGATCGAAGATGAAACTATTTATTCGGGCCGAACTTGTGGCTAACAAATGAAAAGTGAGATTACAGTGGGGCCCTGGCACTGATAGCGGTGGGCAGAGCGTCGGCCGTCGATCAACTGACAGGCGGCGAAGCGTGTCGCCATTTATACTCTTGCCATCGAATATTCTAGCGTTATCGCTAGCAGCGAAGTAGGTTGCGGAATAATCTTTGTCATTCCCGAAGTGGGCGTAATCTTAAAAAATTGATCTACTAAAGCCTAGAAGCTTCTCGAACATTGTTGGCGCAGTTCGCGTTGAAGGTAGTTTAACAACTTGAAGAAGATACGTGGCATTGCCCCCCTCTGAAAAAAAAGGCATCGTCCCGATGCTTTAACCGAAGATGAAAGAACAACAAAAGTAACAAAAATAACAACAACAACAACAACAAGCTACAATTTTTAAGTTCGGTAACGTTCAAGAAACGGTTTGAGGCGCGGCACATAGACGATTTCAGGTTGCGATCGGCGACAGTTATCGTTCATCGGCAGTTATCATTGCAAAGAAGCAGTCGTCATTCAGGTCTTCGAGTGGTGGTGGGTCGACGGGGGCTCGCGAAAGGCAGTCGACGTCGGAGTGTTTTCTACCGGACCAGTAAATGACGTAAATGTCGTATTCTTGAAGTCTCAGGCTCCATCGCGTGGGGCGACTTGAATGGTCTTTTTAGTTAGCCCGCCAACACAAGGCGTGGTGGTCGCTCACAACTTTGAAGGGCCTGCCCTAGAGGTAAGGACAAAATATTGACATCACCCAGGTGTTGGCAAGGCGCTCCTTTTTTGTGGTGGAATAATTGCAGTCTGCCTTGGATAGCGACCAGCTAGCGCAACTAATAACCCTTTCCAGTCCATCAGTTCTCTGCACACGGACGGCGCGGAGTCCTACGCTTGTTGCGTCAGTGTGCGCTTGTGTTTCGCCGTTTTCGTCAAACTGCGCGTCTACCGGAGGCATCTGCAGGCGTCGTTTTAGTTCCGGAAATGCTTTCTCCTGTCCGGCTTGCCACTTGAACTTGACGTCAGTTCTTTTAAGGTTAGTGAGTGGCTCGGCGATGCGAGCAAAGTTTTCGACAAAGCGCCTGTAGATAGGCGCCCAGACCAAGAAACTGACGCACGGCCTTCTTGTCGGCGGGCGGCGGAAGAGCACCGAGGGCGGCTGTCTTCTGCGGATCAGGTCTTACTCCGGACTTGCTTATCACGTGGCCCAAGAAAAAAAGTTACTCGTACATGAATCGGCACTTTTCTGGCTTCAGGGTGAGTGCGGAAGTCTTATTGGCCTGTAGTACAGCTTCTAGGCGCCGAAGATGCTCGTCGAAGCTCTAGGAAAATACGATGACGTCGTCCAAATAAACGAGATAAGTCTACCACTAAAATGCTGCCAGAACTGTGTCCATAACGCGTTGAAAAGTCGCAGGTGCCGAGCAAAAACCGAAGGGTATGTTTTTGAATTCGAAAAGGTCGTCAGGTGTTACAAACGCAGTCTTTTTTCGGTCTCTCTTGTCTACATCAATCTGCCAATAGTATGTATTGAGGTCCATCGATGAAAAGTATTTGGCGCTGTGGAGTTGATCAAGCGCGTCGTCTATTCGGGGGTGAGGTTATACGTCCGTCTTCGTTATCTTGTTGAGTCGACAATAGTCAACACAGAAGCGTAGCATTCCATTCTTTTTCTTTAATAACACCATGGGTGACGCCCACGTACTCTTCTATGGCTGAATGATGTCATGGCAGAGCATTTCGTCGACTTGTTTTCTTTAGGCCCTCGCGTTCTCGCGTCGCAACTCTGTACGGACTCTGAAGGAGTAGCCTGTCATTTTCTTCTATTACGATTCGAAGTTTTGAGACAGGGGTCTGTCGAATTCTCGATGACGACGAAAAGCAGCTCTTGTACTTCAGGAGCAGATTTTCAAGCTGCACTTGTTTATGCGTCGGAAGGTTCGGATTAACGTCGAATGCTGGTTGAAAGGTTTCAGTCGTTGAAGTAGATTCAGCGGAATCGGTGAGGGCGAAAGCGTTGTTGGCTTCCAGTATCTCTTCGAAGTAAGCAACCATCGTGCCTTTGCTCAGGTGCTTGTACTCGTTGCTGCAGTTTGTGAGAATCGATCTTGCTTTTCCGCCTTTCAGCTCGGGTACTCCTCTTGCGACGCAAACTTAGCGGTTGATCAGTTGATTGATTGATATGTAGGGTTTCACGTCCCAAAACCACTATATGATTATGAGAGACGCCGTAGTGGAGGGCTCCGGAAATTTAGAGCACCTGGGGTTCTTTAACGGGCACCCAAATCTGAGCACACGGGCCTACAACATTTCCGCCTCCATCGGAAATGCAGCCACCACAGCCGGGATGCGAACCCGCGCCCTGCGGGTCAGCAGCCGAGTACAGCGGTTGATCAAGAGGTGTTGTTCGCCTTCAATGACGCTTTGCATGTCTGTAGATTCTTGAATGCCGACGGAAATGCTGGCGCTGGAGCGAGGAGAAATGATGACTTGGTCTTCAAGCACATTCAGGCTGTGCCTTCCTGATGACGTGAGCGGCGGCAGTGCTTTTTCTGTGGATAGTGTTATGGACTTTGTTCTCAGTTCAATAACGGCATCATGGAGGCTTAAGAAGTCCATATCAAGGATAACATCTCTTGAACAGCGCTGCAGTACGACGATGCTTGCAGGATAAATCTTACGGTTAATGGTGACTCTAGCTGTGCAGGTTCCGGCCGGTGAAACTTGGGGCCTCCCGCTGTATATATTTTGGGGCCTTGTCAAGTTGTCCCAACTTTCTTTCGTGGCGAATGTCCCACTGTTGACAGAATAGTCGGCTTTGGTGTCGACGAGAGCTGTGATGCTGTGACCGTCGATGAGGACGTCGAGGTGGCAAGCTTGTCTCCTCGCGTTGCAGTTAGATCGCCGTGTCTGATCTTGGTTACGACTATTTGTGCCGCTGCTTCGATGTTGCGTCATCAAGTAGCCTTCTGGCCCGAAAGTTTTCATCTGAGGGCAACTTCCATGTTGCTGCGGGTTCTTGAGGTTACCTCGTGGCGTCGTTGTTGTCAGCGGAGAATCTTCTGTGGTTCGTCGTACTGCAACCGCACCTCCAGCAGTTGCTGCCCTTAGTTTCCCGGATAAGGGCTAAGAGACCAGCCCCGGATGTGGCCAGTGTACGGCTGGCGGTGAGGCGGCATGTAGCGGCCAGGCGACTGCATTGAGAACATCCTCGGGGTGTCCACTGCGCTGCTGCAAGGTAGTCGGCGATGTCATGGGGTCTTGCCCCCCGCTGTGGATGTGGCGCATCTACGGCTAAACCACACAATCCCATCTGACAGTACTGGCAGTGGCGGTAGGTATGTCCAGCTTCTCCGCAGTTGTAGCAAAGATGTCGGTGGTCCGGGGCACGCCACACGTCGGTTTTCCTCGGAGCATTGCGCTGACCGATGGATGGACGGTATGGCGTCGGCAGCGGCGATGGCTGGCGGCGATACTGCGATGGTGCGGCCTCTTGACGTGAGCGTGAAGGGGGAGCGTAGCGTCGAGTCGCAGCAGCGTAGGTCATCGCTTGCAGCTGAGGCTGCGGAACTTCGGACATTCCAAGCAATTGCCGAATTTCTTCACGCACAATGTCGGCGATGGGTGCGCACATTGGGGTCCGTTCTTATCCGTTTTCGTTATGGCAGCGGCATCCCACGCAATTGTTTTCCTCACGACCGGGTGAGAAAGTGATCTTTCTTGCTTTCCGCCTCTAAACGAAGACAGGCTTGTTGAGTTCTACCGAAGAAAATTGACGACAGAGTGCTCCTACGACCGCAGCTACAAGTCCAGCATAGAATCATACTTGGTTGCATCGACGGTGAAGACGAACAGCTCCATGCAAAGGTAATGAATGTATTTTCGTTGTCTCAAGGGTGCACGCTTGAGCTACAGGAATGCTTACACCCGAATAACCTACTACCCATTCGTTGTTTAACATTGTTGCGAGCAACCGGCATTGCAGAGTGAAACGCACCTGATCGCACGGAAGTGTGACCGTTGTGGTTTCCGTACCCAGTAATTTAACTTTGTTGCGCGTTGTATGAGGCCTAGAAGCTAAGCAGCAGATGGAGAAAGGTCACAATTCTGTCATTTGTGCAAGCGATGCGATTGAATTTTCGGCGTCACAGTTGGCATTGCACTTGTTCAGCAAAACGCGTAAGCCGGGTACGCCTTACGAAAAAAAAGATGCGGGAAGATTCACAGCATCCTCACACATTTCGCGTGTCATTTGCGGTTATGTTCACATGATGGTTGACTTGTTCCGTTGGTCACCGTGTTTTGAATGGTTGCTGTCCTCGTACAGAGCTAGTTCTTTCCAAGGGCTTCGCCCTCAGCACTTATGCTTGCAGCGAGAAATACTTGAGTTGAGCGTGTGTTGATATGCCAAGTTTTTGAGGGACAAGGCATGAACACGAATAAATTATTAAGGTGAAATCTGAAAAGGAAACGCTAGAAACACGCCCTCATTTAAAACATTGTGAGGGAGTGCAGGGCATGTTATGATAAACTTATAGTCTTCCGTAAAGTCGGTGAGAATGCCTAGCTGTTCTTTTTATAGCATTTATAAGTTGCTAGAAATCTCAAATCATCACTAAAGGCGAATGTATATATGCATAGTCATGTTCACATGTACTATTTGTGAACACTAATGACATTCTGATTTTTCAGCACTTGGTTTCAGTGATGGGCTTGTCTTCATAAGGGCACAATGCTACTGAAGCAAGAAGAAAGCATCACCTTCTGTAGTCCTTGCAGCCATTCGACGGGATAGGCAAGTTGTTGTTGGCAACTGCGAATTCGCCTGCTGGCTAGATTGCATGCAATCACTTGATAAGTATGCTCCCCACGGTTGTCCTGCTCCAATCTAAGCGCTTTTCAGAAGCACCTCAAGATACAGCATGTAGTGATTCGCCGCAGCAATGGAGAGTACCACGTGGAAATGCGATCAAGGGAAGCTCACCAGAGATGCCAACAATGCATTTGCCCGAGGGCTTTCATTGACACCTGGGCAACCGTATAAAGAAACAAAATACAGCTCGGCCCCAGCCTCGTCACCACTGTCTTACCAGCAGGCGCTGCTCCTTCCTGGGTTTAGTGCCCAGTTGTCTGACATTATACCGGTGTCACTTGCCTCCATCCAGCTAGTGCCGACTCCAGACTTCTTCAAGCACGTTGAGCCTTGGCTTCCAGCTAGCTGCTCACCCAACAAACTCTGAAATTCTTGAGGTATGCCTACGTAATTTTGTGCACACAATACCGAGACCCGTTAAGCTGATATTCCTTCACATAGGTGTTTGTTTGTCAGACTGTACCCAAATCCATGTCTGTTGCATGCGCTATTTCATAATCGAGCATCTAGCAAGGTGTGGAATTGGGCTAGTTGGCATACCATACTTACAACTGCTAAGTACAAAGGTAGATACTGCTTGTCTTCATCCCAGTGGTGTTGCTGCATCTACTCTTTCAAGCTGAACAGTTTCCCGCTTGCAAATAGACAATATGTTTAAAGGGGCACTAAAGAGAAAGAATGAATGAATTTAGATTGACAAATTGTGCTCTGACAACTATAGTTTTGTTTTATTCATCATCAAATGTTCATTACTGGAAAAGAAAATAAGGTAAAACTTTCATTTTTAAAATTTTGTGGCAAATCTGCTGCGTGCCATCAATCATTTCAGTGTATTTATTCTATTTTGACACCAATGGCTCAACTAAATTTCTTCAAACTTGGTATGTAAATCTGTGGCACCCTCAGAGGACACTGTACTGCATTTTCACTGTAGGCCCTTGTAAGCATCGTCAAAATTTGTCACGTCAAGGCAAATGATGCGGGAAATTCAAGGTGCCGTCGCCACCCGCATTTTTTCGCACGGTTTCTAGCTTATTAGGCATCTTTCTGCTTCAAACATCAAGTTGTTTTTGGCATCTTGGAAAACTAATTTACTAATGCAAGAAAAATATTTTGCTGTTTAGTGTCCCTATTTAGCTCTAGCTGCAGAAGAGACAATTAAACGACATACAATCAGGAATGCTGCATTTCAAGGAGCAGTTTGCTGCATTAAGTTTCTTACAAGCATGTTCATTACCACTGTTTTGTTTTCTCCGAGTTTCCCAGAAGGTGAGAACAATGCTGGAGTTATCGTTGGCACTGGAGCGTGACACACGGCAGCAGTCACACAGCACAACGTGGCAACAAAAGCGGGCCCTGATGCTTACGGCATCTAACTTTGGTGTAGCTCTTGCGAGGCAGCAGTGGTCCATAAAAGGCTTGCAAGCAATCACAGCTAGCAGAGACCTCTCAAGGGTGGCTCCTATTAGGTGCACAAGCTGCTTGGAATATTTTTTTTTTCACTGAAAGAGCATGAACATAGTTCTTTGAGAGATAGAAAAACCGAAAAACACAAAAACTGAAACAGCCAGGCCCGTGGCTGAGACCCCCCTTTCAGTGAAATTTGAGTGAAAAGGAATGTTTTTATAATATAAATAAAGAAATTAAGTGCTTTCTTTTTCATAAATAAAGGGGCCCTGCAACTTTTTTGTGTGCGTTCTACAGCGTTATAGTCTGTGTAGTGCTAAATGCTGGGATGAGTGCAAAAATATTTATCGAAATTGATGCACAGTAACGGAAGTTATTCGCCTGCTAACTTCGAAACCCCAGCTGATGACGAGAACAGACATTCTTTTTTGAGTATCGCTTTTCCGCTCATGTTAGCGACCAGTTTCAATCACTGCGCGCCTCTTGCAGAGACTTACTGGAAGACTTGCCAGGTGTTAGATATTTTCCAGTGCTTCTAGTGTCATTTCGTAACTCTTTTCAAATTTTCATACTCAAAAGTCGAAATTATTTTGTATTTGAGGAAGCATAAATAGTGCTTGTATAGTTTTAGTGCAGAAGTCCGTGGTTGGACTATCTGGGACCATTAAAATATTAATCAGGACGTCTTGAGGGGCTAGTTGGTTCATTCTATGCAGGAAAAATTGCGCTAAAATAGAAAAGACACCACAAAGAAGGAACACTTAAACAGATCGAGCGCAAACTACCAACTGTTTTTATTGACTGTAAAACGTCGGTAAAATAGGGAACCCGTACATAATGAAATGGGAAATTTGCCTGCTCACTGCGCAGCATGTGGATGTGAACCACTATTTCAGGAGACTAAGATACTGGGACATAGCAGAGATACGTGTGCTCGTGAGGTTTTGGAAGCATTCTTCATCAACATGAAAGGTGATAGCTGTGTAAGTGAGGCCTCGGTATCGCTCTACGGTGCAGAAGTGTCCTTTTTGATTGATAAGGTGCGTTAAGTAGCACGTGTTGATCCTCGACGCGTCGGCGCAGCTATGTACGGGTTCCCTATTTTACCGACGTTTTACAGTCAATAAAAACAGTTGGTAGTTTGCGCTCGATCTGTTTAAGTGTTCCTTCTTTGTGGTGTCTTTTCTATTTTAGCGCAATTTTTCCTGCTTAAAATATTAGATGCGCCTTGTCCTGTCGAAGCAGTCAAAACGCGTGTTTAGTGTCATCACTCCCACGTGATGAAGTGTCACTTCCAAGCACGAAAAATAACCGCTGTGTATCGTTCTCTTTCGAAAACAATGTTGTTTCCTAGTTCAAATAAAACTAGAAGTGGCTTTGTTTTTGGTGTTGTCACTCGTGTACGATGTCCGTGCATTCCGCTGTTTGGCAAGAAGCGGTGACAACTATACACGTAATTTGTGTCGCCCCTTTAAGGCCTTCCTCAATTGCCCCCCCCCCCCCCCAAAAAAAAAAAAGAATTCTGGCTACAGATTTCTATGAGGCTTTCAGAGTATCGTTTTGGTACCAGACATATTCACTAATGCCCATAATTCTCGGAAAAAGCGGATTACTGTAAAGCTTAGCGACACAAATACAGTTGGGAAATGTAGATATGGGTATTTGTGCAATGGGTGCCACACTTGGCTGCTGGCCCCGTATAACAGCAGGGTTCATACGTGGTGCCAGGGCAGTTAAGCACAAATATGCATATTTCCATACACACATTTTTGGCTGCCGAAGGCGTTCAATCTGTTCAAGTCAGGCGTTGGCTTGATTTTCATGCGTTTGTATTCAGGTACTCCAATGAGCCCATGGCGGCCAAGCGTTATGAGGAAGTTCTTCACATGGGTCGTGGCGTGACTGTTTTACACCGCGGCCTGCTGGTGAACCCTTCCTTTCCCTGGCTTCGAGCATCACCCGACAGACTCGTCTACGATCGGACTGTAGGCTCGTATGGGATGCTCGAAACTAAGTGCCCATACATAGCCTCCGTGAAAGAAAGGGAGAAGGCCTTGCCACTGGTACATTCTGTAGCGAGGTGACTGACAGTGGTCCAAGGCATAAGAGGGAGGACTACTATTAGGTGCAATTAGTCGGCCAGGTGGGAATTTCTGGGCTCAGGTAGGTAGACTTTGTCGTCTAAGGGAAATATTTCATTTTTATTTAAGTGATCCAGCTGAACAAACCTGAATGGGATGGGGTGAAAGATCAGCTCAACTACTTTTATTTTAATACCCTGTTACCGTTTATGAAAACTGCTGAGAAATAAGCCTGCTGTTTGGCATGTATGCTCTCAAATGTGTGTATTTTGCTGCTATTGTTATTTGCGTGCTGTCACATAGTAATGTTCAGTTTCTCAAAAGAAACATGGTTTTTCTTGCGAGGTTTGGGTGAAGCTCATTTTGAGAAGTTTTGTTTTTGTATTTCTAGCCTTGGTTGTGTTCACCTTCGAAGCATCATCCTTCTGCCTCCACCCTGGATTTGATTGTTTCATTCACCACGGTGGCCCTGTCTCGGTATATTTAATTAACAGTTAGGTAGCTTGTATGGTCCTCATTCTTTTCTCTGTTTATGTTTGCAGCTTATACATACAGCTCTATGTAACTAATACAGGCAACAGGCTCCTGTGCCCTCGCAGTTTTTTTCCTTGCTTATGTTCGCTTGAATGTGTCTTGATTTGCTTCTGTCAGACATTCCTAAGCGTGGCCGCGAGGGCTGTACAACAAATGAATCTGTTGACTTTGGCTTGCACCCATTCGTGATACTCCATGAATTCCCTTTTAAATATTTAAAACTTCCCGCTTTTCGACCATAGAGCTTTTTTTTTCCGCCATGTGGACTTGAGTGCCTGCAATCGTCGTGCCGTTTGCTTCATTGGTTGTGTACGTTGACGGGAGTTCTAAAGGCATGGGCCAGTTCTGTTCTTAGGAAGTAGTGGTTGTTCTGTGCATGCTTGGATGCTCATTACGGTGGTGAAAACGGTGAATTTTCGGCTTCCAGCATGTTCAGCAATTCGTCATGAGTCTTAGTCGTCTAGCTTCCGTAGAACGAAATTGCTGCTGAAGAAGCAGAGGCTACATGGTGACACCACAGACGAGGAGCACACGTTAGTTTGTACTTCTGTCCTCATACTTTTACTCATAGCCTCCAAGCGCACTTGCCAAGCATTTAATACGTCCGTGATCTTACATTCCACTCTGACCTTGGCTAGAATGATCTAGTGTTCGCAAAGGTCTGCTTCGCCCTTCTCAGTTTCCAAACGATCGATATGAACTGCGTCTTCTACTTCCTTCTCAATTTCTTTACGAAGCATGTAATGCTCAATCGAAATCCCTTGAATATCTTCTAACTCGCTTACTGATGGACGCTCCACGTGTACTAAACGTTCAATGTTGGTTATTGCTTTCATGGCGGCCTTGCGCACTTCATTCCACCTTACAAATAGGGCCTTTCCTATCCGGTGCACTGTAGGAAACGTGAGATATCACGTGGTCGATCATGTCACAAGGTGAAGTCGCAGTTAACGTGGTATGTGTCACAAACGCATGGCAGCATAAAGTCTGAAGCATTGTCGAGGTGTCTTGCTTCTTGATCTGGTTCTCGGGAACGCTTTGACTTCGCACATCAGATTCAACTAACGGCGGCGTCACGACAGTCCCCCGAACTTCAAATGTGGTAAAGCCCACTTGGCCTCCCTTCTGAAAGCACTATCTCTATGGTTCACGGTACCAAAATGTTGTAAAAAGGACGAGCCACCGTCCCCATGGCGAAGCCCACCCGTTTACCTCTTCTTTATTCCGAGTGCACTGCTCTGATCTCAATGATGATTGCCACTCCTCATTTCCACACAGTTTGCAACAGGGTCGACGAGAGTTATGGCGACTTGCAGCTTACTTTAATTTTAGATGTACGCTGTGATTTTTCATTGTTTATTCACGCACAGGAGAAATTGCACACAGACACTACCTTAGAGCTCAAAATCCAGTGCCATATATACGCGGTGGTCAGTGAACGGTTGTGTAGCGGGAGTGGTCGGTTTTTTCAATCAAGAAACTCGCTATCAGACGCTACCTGCATTGGCATCGCGAAGCGAGAGACCGGGGGGCTGTTGTACGGTTGTTAGGGAGAGGGGAAGGAATGAAGGGTGAGAGAGAGGGGAAGCCTGCTGCCAGCACGAGATGAGCCGAGAAAGCGTAATGGGGGTGTGAACAACACTGCCGCCGACGCCAGAGTGCGACATCGTGCGACTAAGGCATGTGCTCCGCCTTTAAAACCGCTAAAAAGTAAATGATGCCTTGTTGACCCGACAATGCACTGAACTGGCCACATTAGCAGACTACCTGCATGTGCCCCCCATTTCTGGCAGTCAACCAAAAAAAAGACGCAGTCAACTATTTAACCAAACGCCAGACTTAAGGTAAATTTCTCGTTGACTTAGTCATGTTTAAACTTGAACATATTCCACCAAGTTCTTGTGTTTAATTTGTCCACACCTCACCTAGTCGCTCTTTAAAAGTTGTACGCTACATGTTGGTGTCAGTGGCAGTATGTCATTCACCGCTTTTCATTCTAGCTTTTACGATCGAGACTAATCGACCTTGGCATAAGCTACAAAATATTGAAATCAACTGCCGTAGTAATCTTGTCGGGACTGTTAGGGTGATAATGAATCGCTACTGCCTCTATTGACATTTGTACATAAGGGCTGTTGTCTGTACTGTTCAATATTTGGGTGCCGCATGCAGACACGTATAAATATAACTACGGTTTGGATGATGATGTCCAGATATTTTACTGAGATTGCGTTAGACTCATGTTAAAAAAAAACCTCGTGTTGAAATCTCAGGAAAATTGCAATTTTTGTTTTCCTAATTTCAGGTAAGAGTAAATCAGCTTTGGTGCCATGCTAGTTTCATTTATTCACGTTAATAACGACATTAAACCTATTCATTCTTGCAAGGAAATGAAAATTTCTCAAGTCATATCCAGAACTTCTTGAAATGAAGTTTTGTTAGTTCAAGTTGTAACTGTATACTAACAATATTAATTCACTATTTGGCTTTCATGATGCTCATGGTAGGCAAGGGCTTGCTAACGCATGTGCCGTACTGTGGCTGTGCCTATCACATTTGTACCTACAGTTTATTTGCAGCAGTTGCTGTAAGTTATCAAGTATTTGTTGCATTAACGACTCGCCCATTCCTATTACCATAATTCCCTTAGTATACTTCTCTTTCTCTATTAAGGTAGAGGGACATTCGGTGTGCCTGCTTTGCTCAGTGTTAATTAGGTTTGCTTGTGACAGCAGTACAAGACTGTGACACATCAATCAGCTGTTTTAATTAGCTTGTTATTTATATCAAAATGAATAAAATTCAAAATACCATTTGTGCTTTCACAGCCCTGTATGCCGTAGAAGTTGTTTGTGGATGCAGCCACCATCAAAGCTCTGCATGAGTGAAATTCTCTGCTTAGTAAGCTTGAATCTGGTGTGTTCTTGCCATGTATGGCGTCGTTCAGCGGCCATGTTACGAGATGAAAACTTTTGAAGTTATCGCCAAATTATAATTATTGCTATTGATGCAAATGGATTGGCCGGTAAGAAAAATGAAAAATATTTATTGTGCAATGTATTTCTGGTGACGTGTATGTTAGGTCAGTGTTCTTGACCAAAATTGGCACACCCTTCTCATCAGTTGGGTAGCATTACAGTGGCATAAATGGTAGTTTCTTGCACTGTTCCAGCAGATATGCACATCATTTTTACTGATTTATTTGAGAGCACAGCTTTAAACTTTCAATAGAAACACATTTCTTGTATGTGGCACTCTTTAGTTATAATACTCTACCTAAACAATGAACCTTTCAAAGCACTTAAATTTTATATTTGAAGATGGAAGTGACAAGCCTACACTCTGCTTAGAAACCAGTGCCCTAAAAATTGCCGCGCTCTAGCAGCGCTGCAGTTGTACAGCACATTAGGATGAATAATAGACGTGTGGGTTCTGCATATTTCGGGGCTAAAGGCGTGATGACAACAAAATGCAAAATCATTGGGCACACAGCGTGCTAACAATGTTTTAAGGCATTCAAAAACGTAAATGGCTGGTGCAACCTGTGAAGTTGTTGGCAAGTGGTTCATTTAGTAATTTAACATGTCGGACACTATGCAACTCAGACCTATCTGTTGCTAAAAAGAATAAGCTTAAGATATAGCTCCACATATGCTTTTTAGGCAGCATAATTTACTCAATTACGTGTACAAGTAATTCATGTGTTCCATAAGGGAATATTGCGTGAGCGGGGGAGGAAGGGGAGGACCATTTTGTTTTACAAGGAGCGATGAAAGAAGTATAAACAACATAATTATACATATGCAGAGGCTTGCCTGCGATAAACAAAAACGGACGAAATAAACTGCAAACAATAATATGCAATTCGAACGATAATACACAAACAGTAAACATTATACAAATCAAACGATAATACACAAACAAAAACAGTATACAATTCAAACGATACTACACAAACAATACGTTATATAATTTGAACATTATACAAAAGTATATAATAAAAAATGTGAAAAATTTAATATAAAAGCCACAAAGTAAATTGGGATAAAGCATTGCAGAGTGTTTGAGCGACCCCAACTCAGAATCAGAAACTAGCTGCAGTACATAGATAAGACACGCACTTCTAGTGTTCAAGAGGTAGTTTTTCAAGCTGCCTCCTGATGATATCAGTTTCTTTGATGTTGGTATATTTACAGAAAGATTGTACCACAGTACAATGGCATGTGGTAATGCAGATAAAGGCGCTAATGTACCCGTATAGATGCTGAAAACTGGGCTTATGCTGCGAACGACGGGAATATCGATGAGGTTTGAGAAGTGGCAAGAAAGAGTGGTGCTTGCTGTTGATCGTTCTGTGCAACAGGTACAAAGAGAAATGTTTCTACGGAAAGCAATGGAGGTAAGAGAGTGACCGCTTGATTTTTGTTATGCTAGAATGCCTGCTGGGGTTACCAACGATAAAGCGAGCACCGCGGTTTAGAACTGATTCCAGGCTTTGGGATGATAATCTTGATCAGGTGACCATATAGCAGATGTGTATTCGAGTTAAGTATGCAGGAGTGTTTGGCAAGGGAGCTTGCTCGTGGAAGGAGGGGCATCACGAAGATTGCGTTTTAGATAGGCAAGGGTACGTGAAGAGTCAGCTGTAATCTTGTTAATATCAAGGTTCAATGTCAGATGGATGCCTTGATACTTATAATATCAAATAGGTGTTAGGGGGTTACCACAAAGGAAATATTAAAATGTTGAGAGAGCGTGCTCTAGTGAAATTCATTTGATTACACTTATGTTTGTTTAATGTCACTGGCCAATCTGAGCACCACGTGGTTACATGATCAATACCTTGCTGCAAAGCTCTATGATCTCATGGTGAAGTGATTTTGTGGTAGAATATGCAGTCATCCGCAAAAACTCGAATTGATTACAAGATTTCTGAGAAGAAACATTTATAGAATTTAAAAATAACAAAGGCTGATTATATTATACTCCCCTGAGGGAGCCCAGACGTCACTTTTGAGTGAGGGGAAGACATGTTATTAGCAGCAAAATATTGCAGTTGCTGTTTTCAAATGAGAGCACCACTCAGTATGCATTGGAATAATACTATGTATGTTAGTGCATGATAAGGTGAAGTTCTTGGACTGAATAAGATGAGGATACCACAAGAAATTGTATGCAAGTGTGCGCACAGTCGCCCGCTTAGGATCTATGACATACCATCCAGCATAAAGTAGCACAGTGTGCATTATGCATTACAATCACATTGGACATAGCTGGCTTCGGTATCTTGAATTATAGGCGACTTAAAGTTGCTCAAGATGGCACAAATCATCCGCATCTGATTAGCCTTGGTACCAAGAAAATTGGTAAGGGACGAATCAAATATATGAAAGCATTTAATTCTTTGATTTCTTTCCACATGGATCTGAAGGGCAGCAATCTCTTGTGGTCTCTTGGGTCTCCTCAACAGTATATCTGTCACGTCGGAGGAAAGGTGGAATCTTCAGGCCTACACCAGATCCTCCAATAAGTCATCGATTTGAAACTCCTTGTCTGCCGTGGACAGTCTCCTCCTATGTCGAAGTCTAGGTTCAAAAACCACCTCCTTCTCACGCATTTTCTTTCTGAGGTGCTCCCGGTGAAAAGCTCGGAGACAATGTGATGAGCCCATCTGGTGACACACCGATAAGTCCTTTAAGTGTGTGTGTGGACTTATAATAGGCGTAGAGGTCAGACTGTGTCATAAATGATGATGCCACTTCGCAACGTATTTTCGTTGCATCGAGTAACACACAAGTCAACTGGTACTTTTGGACAAATGCCAGAGGCATTGCAATAGTTTGCGATGGACAGCCATAATGTCAATCCTGTCAGCTGTAGGTACATGAAGTTCACCCAAATAGAAAATATTCTTGACACTGTGCTGACAGATACCGAAAACAAATGTCTAAGATGGTGGTGGATCACTCCGAGACGAGGCTTTACGAGGACCATGAATAGCTGGTTTTGTTCACTAACTTTCTGTGGCCGGCCCCTGTTGTCCATATATTTATGGATCCTGGTCGTGTGATGCCGCATAACATTGCATCCATTTTCACCAGGTTCCAGATAGTCCTACAGATCTTCAAAGGTTCCATAGTCTGGTAGTCTAGTGCAAAATTAAATTTCTTAATCACAGGCCAAACATTTTTCTATGCCGAAAGGTGCATACTGGGTCTTTAATTTCTCCATAGAATGCTAGGAAGTGAGCAACTCACTTTGCAGTACATCTCCTTGCTCTGTGCTTCGATCGTTTTCTTTGCAGTTTCCAGCTCTGGCTGACAAATAGCGAGTGCAGCACGAGCCTTGCTCAGTTGCACCGCCTGCTCGGCTAATTCTGTCTTCTGCTTCAACGCTTCGTGGTTTGCTGTGGCAAGCTCTGACTCTAGCGCAGCAACTGCTTTCATGAGCTCGCTGTGGATAGTAGGAGAATGCTTCTGAAGCGTATTTTGGTCAACCATGATCTCTTGTAATGGGGATTCGTTGTCATCTGGTGCACTTGCCGATTCTATGAGACTGTCGGCTGGTGGGTGGAGCTTGGTACGTTTCTTTTAGGAAGTAGGCATATAGGTGAGGACGTTCGCCGTCGAGGTAGTTTTCTTGAGAGCTTAGTTTTCCGAAATGAAAAAATGAATGGTACAGCTGAGTCTTTGAGGAGGTGATGCCCACTAGCAACATTTTCAAAGTAGCCTGCCTCTAGGAAATGCAGTGAGCATACTTTTGTCGCCTTTGATATTCTAAACAGTGGCCTTTCTTCCCTCTTTATAGCAGTGACTCATTTTTCTTTCTGTGTCTTGTCACTGGGAAACCTGCGGTATGACACCTGACAATAAAGATCTGTTGTTACGATCTCCCTGTATCGATGCATGGCGAAGCGCTCGACCAACACATCTTTTGAAAAAGAATACGGAGCCATCACCCATGGCACACCTGTGTAATGTTAGCCTACCACAACGCAGCTGCGATGAATTTCTCAGCCGAACAACCAAATACTTACCACTGGGCGCGGCAGTGGCTCGCACACGAAGCTCGTTCAGAAAAAGCGTTCGCCATGCAATAACACGCCATAATGACGCTCACCTGCAGAGCAGTGCTAACCTGTTACATCACGGTGACGCCATATAAACGAGTGATACGAAGCAAACTTGCATGTCAATTTGGAACACCGTCACGTTTTGCCTATCGGCGTTGAATGCACGGCGCGGATATGACTGGTTGAGCCCCGCTAAGAGCGTCAGTTCTGACAAGAAACAGGAGAGTGAGCGAACAACTAAAACGCCGCAAACCACCACAGTACCGAATCCATACACCATACATTGAACCTATGCAAAAACAGCACATAAAATTGGAGACGGAGATGGCCTGATGCACGTGCACTGCATATGTACCATCTGTCCGGACTTTTCAACGTATCCGTACTGCTTGCACACGGGACACAGCAGTGCGTAGGCATGTCCGCTCTCAACGCGCAAACGCTTGAACTCTGAAATCAGGTGGTGGAAGAAATGCCGAAAGGTCGCCTGTCACACTGTCAGAACATGGGTACATAGGCCAGAAACGGCGTGTTTTCCTTTACTATGTCGCTCCAGTCGTGACGGCCTCAATCTTGCCAGTGGGGCACACACTGTTGCTAGGCTTTTCACAAGGGGTCTATAGCTTGCGCAGCTCTTTCACACAATCTATCGGATTGTCTCGTGCAAGTCGTTGTTGCGAGCTGATACGATGATTTGACTACGTTGCCCTTTACACCTTCGACAACACAGGATCAGGATTACTAAATGTTTGCCCAAGATCGCATGGTCACATGTAAACCCACGCCAGACAGAAAAAAACGAGGGTTGAATTTGCTGCAGAAAATTTTAAGCTACTCAGTTGTGGATGGCTTGAAATACTTGCAAGAAAAACAAGTGCAAGAATTTCAAGAGTGTGATGGCACCATTCGCTTCACAAAAGTGGCTAATGACATGTTTGATGCGTTAAACAGAAAGCTTCCTCACGAGGTTGTTCGCATGGGCAGTCAAGATTTGCTGTATTAGAAAGAGCTTTGCATTCTTTGCAGTCGTGGGAATAGGAGGTTGCTGATGGAAAAATGTCCAAGATAAGTTTTCACGAAAAGCGCAAGTGGGGGTCTCAGACTAACCTTGCACTCAACAATTGGCCTTTGTAGGTATTCACTATATAATCAGATTTTTCTATGTCTTGACAAACAATTTAATCAGGACCCGTAAGAGTGGTTTTTTGGAATCATTCGCAAAGCTGGAGTGCTAAGTGATCATCCCACGATACGAACAATTCTTCAGTTATACCGCCTCCTGTCTGTGCAAAAGTTAATGAAACCCCCAAATATGCAACAGTGAAATCACCAACGGCGAGGAGAAGCCCTGTTTAACTGCCGAAGACTTCAAGTCCATTTTCGCCTCCAGGAAAACGCCAGAGACCAAGATCGATAACCTGAGAGCAAAGATAGACGTACTAATCAAAACACACCTTTGGGAATGTGAGGATATTTTTCTCCAGACAGAGGGTGATCCCGCTGATATAGAATGTGTAATATACTTCGTCGCTGAATATGTGGCACGAAATTTCGCAGAACACTGACTGGAGACGTGCAGGGACGCACTTGCTTCGATATTGCAGCCCGTCAAAAAAAAATCCAGTCTCACTGCCACCAAAAACACGTGGCCAACTAATTTTTCCAAACGAGCACCTGTACGAACTATTGCACGCAGCCGAGGACAAGTTTCTCGTAATGCCAGTCAACTAATGTTTATGAGGATACAATTGAACATGTACTGTGGACACACAGTCTCAGCTTCCCTAGGAAGCTCACAAAGAAGAAGTCCTAGCAGGAATTCTACAGTACTAAA
>WOVY01003880.1:0-19665 GCA_013436015.1 Rhipicephalus annulatus | reverse complement strand
GACGAGGAAGAGAAAGCAGAATAAGAACAGCCGGCCGCAAAAAGGCGTTGTCTCTTATTTCTCGTCTCTACAATGGCGCAGTCGCGAACTACTGACCCCGATATCCCTGCGTCCACTACACTTCGAAGTGGACGAGTGCTCTCGAACTCCCCACCGATCACGGACGGCGTCCAAGCCTCCACGGCGGCACCGCATCATGACTGCAGCGAGGCCATTTCTCGAGGCTTCTCTCTGTTCGCCCAAGAGCTCAAGACATCCGGGTTTGGCTGCGCCTCTTTTGGATCGTTCAACGAGAACGAAATTCCATATTTTCAAGGATTCAAGGATGACCCTACCAACTGGGTAAGCGTGATAAACTCGGTTGCCCTTAACTACTCGTGGAGCGACACGATTAAGAAGTCGGTCGCTGAAGGACGTTGCGAGGATCTGGCCCAAGCGTGGCATCGTTTCCAAGGCAGTACATACGCTACATGGCAAACATGGGAGCGCGGCCCTGATGTCCGCGTTTGCGCCGCTTCCGAGCGCTTACGGACGACCGTTTCATGACCATGCGGTCACGCCGGCAAGGTGGCAACCGAGACGTCGCGACTTACATCTACGACAAGCTGGACCTTTTACAAGCTTGCGATATACAGTTGGACCTCCTCCGCAGCCAGGCAGTACATCATCGACGGGATCCATGACTCGACGCACGCAGCCGTCTTGTCCGCCTACAACCACCCAGTCCCAGATCTCCACTTTCGTACGCCAGGCAATGGAGTTGCAGGACACGTCTCATCGCCGGGCGGCTGCAGTTGGCCCAAAGGAGTCAGCTTCACCGAGACGCGGATGCTATACGTGTGGCCGCATCGGGCATGGGTATAAAAGCTGCCCACAGAGCCAACCTCAAGCGATGCAATATCAATCACGCCCACTTCCAACCCTCAAGGTCCGCGTCGACGGCATCGGAGAACTGACAGCTCTCGTTGATACCGGAGCTCAACGTACGGCGTTGCTTCGCCGCCACGCCTCCGAACCTCTCCAGCCTTGGACTGAGCCACCACTGCGGGGTACTCGGTGGCGACGTACTACCGGTCGGTGCCCTAAACCTGCAACTCAACACCGAGGCCGGCAGCAAGTTTTTGTCCTCGGTGCCCGTCTTCGACGACCTGCCCACAGACATGGTTTTAGGGGCCGACTACCTGCTCTCCGGGGAAGTGCGCCTCACGGTGGAAGGAAATACCGTCAACCTCCATCCTGTGGCTCCAAGTGTGCCTCCGGCGCAATCCCAAGGTGAGCTGACGACGCCACTTACACTTCCCGCAATACTCGAGAGGCACGCATCGCTCTTCGCTGATACTACTAATCAGCTTCCCGGAACTAGCGTGCTAGTGCACCATATTACTACCGACAATCATCCGCCGGTGTCCATACGTTACGTAGATATGCCGAACGAGAGCGGATATTAATTGACCAGCAGGTGCAAGAAATGCTTGCCGCCAGCATAATCAGGCCATCTTCTAGCCCGTGGGCAGCACCTGTTGTCCTAGTCCGTAAAAAGGACGGCAATCTCCGATTCTGTGTTGACTACCGAGAGCTGAACAAGCACACCATACCAGACTCGTACCCGCTGCCACGCATTGACGACGCTATTGACGCCGTACGAAAAGCGAGGTTCTTTTCGTCGCTAGATTTAAAAGCAGGGTATTGGCAGATCAACGTGGCTGAAGAAGATAAGTTTAAGACGGCCTTCCGAACACCATCTGGCTTGTACGAGTTTAATCGGATGCCGTTCGGTCTGCGAACTGCTCCAAGCACCTTTCAGCGTGCCATGAACACAGTGTTAGGCACACTGATAGACCGTGCCTGCGTCGTGTACCTCGATGACGTTCTAGTCATCGGGGAAACAGAAAAACAACATCTACAAAATCTCGACACGGTTCTGCAGAGGCTACACAACACCGGCTTTCGACTTAACCGCGAGAAGTGCCAGTTTGGGTTGACGACAATATCTTATCTTGGTTATCAGATATCTCATAATGGCGTACGACCCTTGCCTGAACGCATAGACGCCGTTGCCAAATACCCTGCACCAACATCTATAAAACAGCTCCAGGTATTCCTAGGAATGGCGTCATACTTGCGCAAGTTTGTACCGAGCTTTGCGTCAACTGCTGCTCCACTCACGGACTTACTGAAGAAAAACGCCCAATTTCAGTGGGGTCCTTTGCAGGATAACGCCTTCCAAACCCTCAAACACCAGCTTACACATAGCCCGGTGCTCTGCCACTTTAATGAAGATTGGATGACAGAAGTCCATACTGATGCGAGTCAGATTGGCCTAGGGGCGGTTTTACTTCAACGTGACTCGAGTGGGCGTGGGCACGTCATCTGCTACGCCAGTCGTAAACTATCGGACGCAGAACGGCATTATCATTCGAATGAACTGGAGTGTTTGGCTGTAGTATGGAGTGTGGATGAAAAGTTCCGCCACTACTTGTTTGGCCGACACTTCACGGTAGTAACAGACAACTCCGCGATTGCGTGGATGTTCCAGAAGCAGCACCTCAAGCACAAGTTTGCCCGATGGATTGTTCGGCTCCAAGGACTATACGTACGACATCCGTCACCGTGCTGGAGCACAAAATCAGCTTGCGGACGCTTTATCGCGAAATCCGATCGAGGAATTCTCCACACAAAATCGAGAAACCTGGATCCTGTTTTCTCAACAGGACGTGACCAAGGCTCAGCAAGCCGATGAAAGACTCGCATCCGTTATAGACTCCATTGGCGATGCGGGACGCAATGCCAAGTTTGTCTTACGTAATGGAACGCTGTATCGGCGTCACTGGGCCGATAAAAGCACCGAGTGTCATCTCCTGGTCATTCCTGACACCTTAAGATCGAGCGTACTACGCGCCATCCATGACACTCCCGAGGGAGGCCATGTTGGCTACAGAGCCACCTTACGCAAGGCACAAGAACGTTTTTGGTGGCCGAAAATGGATAAAAGCGTGCGTTCATACGTTGCCAGTTGCGAGATTTGTCAGCAACACAAACGACGTCCTGGAGCTCGACATGGACTTCTTACGCCGATCAAGCCTCCAGAGACAGTTTTCCACACGTTGGGCATAGATCACATCGGGCCTCTTCCAATGACGACAGCGGGCAATCGTTACATTATACTCGCTGTGGACTACTTGTCCAAGTTCGTAGAGGTCGCGGCCGTGCCTTCGCTTGCTGCTAGCCATGTCATCCGATTCCTGAAAGATCGCTTCGAATGGCGACACGGTCTTCCTAACAAGTTGATCTCCGACCGGTCGACCACCTTTCGCAGTCGCGAGCTCCGCACTTACCTACAACAAGCTGGAGTGGACCATCACTTCGCGTCGGCATACCATCCACAGGCGAACGGACTGACCGAAAGGTCGAACCAGACTATCCAGGCTAGACTCGCACCGTACTGTAAGAATCACAAACGAGGTGAGGCCGACTGGGATGATCATCTCCAAGCAGCTGCGTACGCAGTGAACACGGCGGCACACAGCTCCACAGGAATTTGCCCCTACGAGATTGTCTATGGTCAGCTCCCGCAACTGAATGCTACGTTCGGTTTGGACACTCCCGTTAAAGTAGGGCGTTCCGCTGCACGCCAGACACTTTGTCGCGATATCCGTGTGGAGGCGCGTAGGAGGATTGTGCATGCTCAACAGGCACAAAAGCGATACTACGACCGACGCCACCGTCCCGCGCCGAAATACAGTGTAGGTGATGAGGTGTGGCTACAGCGAGGTGCGCCATCGTCTTCAAACAAACTGCACCCAAAGTACGACGGCCCTTACATTATTTCTGAGCGCTTGGGAGATAACACTTGGCGAGTACGTTCCACAGCTTCTGATACGCGCAGAGACAAGAGAAAACGGAATAACTTTGCGGTGCATGTGTCGCGGATGAAGAACTGCATACGTCGGCAAACGTGACATTGGTTTGTGTTTTTCTTACAGGAGTAGACCAGCTGCAGCGTGGCCGAGTGTAATGATGACAAAGCGGCGATCGTGCTCGGCGCATACGTGGCGGGACGGAGAAGACGAGGAAGAGAAAGCAGAATAAGAACAGCCGGCCTGCAGCAAAGGCGTTGTCTCTTATTTCTCGTCTCTACAATGGCGCAGTCGCGAACTACTGACCCCGATATCCCTGCGTCCACTACACTTCGAAGTGGACGAGTGCTCTCGAACTCCCCACCGATCACGGACGGCGTCCAAGCCTCCACGGCGGCACCGCATCATGACTGCAGCGAGGCCATTTCTCGAGGCTTCTCTCTGTTCGCCCAAGAGCTCAAGACATCCGGGTTTGGCTGCGCCTCTTTTGGATCGTTCAACGAGAACGAAATTCCATATTTTCAAGGATTCAAGGATGACCCTACCAACTGGGTAAGCGTGATAAACTCGGTTGCCCTTAAATACTCGTGGAGCGACACGATTAAGAAGTCGGTCGCTGAAGGACGTTTGCGAGGATCTGCCCAAGCGTGGCATCGTTTCCAAGGCAGTACATACGCTACATGGCAAACATGGAGCGCGGCCCTGATGTCCGCGTTTGCGCCGCTTCCGAGCGCTTACGACGACCGTTTCATGACCATGCGGTCACGCCGGCAAGGTGCAACCGAGGACGTCGCGACTTACATCTACGACAAGCTGGACCTTTTACAAGCTTGCGATATACAGTGGACCTCCTCCGCAGCCAGGCAGTACATCATCGACGGGATCCATGACTCGACGCACGCAGCCGTCTTGTCCGCCTACAACCACCCAGTCCACATCTCCACTTTCGTACGCCAGGCAATGGAGTTGCAGGACACGTCTCATCGCCGGGCGGCTGCAGTTGGCCCAAAGGAGTCAGCTTCACCGAGACGCGGATGCTATACGTGTGGCCGCATCGGGCATGGGTATAAAAGCTGCCCACAGAGCCAACCTCAAGCGATGCAATATCAATCACGCCCACTTCCAACCCTCAAGGTCCGCGTCGACGGCATCGGAGAACTGACAGCTCTCGTTGATACCGGAGCTCAACGTACGGCGTTGCTTCGCCGCCACGCCTCCGAACCTCTCCAGCCTTGGACTGAGCCACCACTGCGGGGTCTCGGTGGCGACGTACTACCGGTCGGTGCCCTAAACCTGCAACTCAACACCGAGGCCGGCAGCAAGTTTTTGTCCTCGGTGCCCGTCTTCGACGACCTGCCCACAGACATGGTTTTAGGGGCCGACTACCTGCTCTCCGGGGAAGTGCGCCTCACGGTGGAAGGAAATACCGTCAACCTCCATCCTGTGGCTCCAAGTGTGCCTCCGGCGCAATCCCAAGGTGAGCTGACGACGCCACTTACACTTCCCGCAATACTCGAGAGGCACGCATCGCTCTTCGCTGATACTACTAATCAGCTTCCCGGAACTAGCGTGCTAGTGCACCATATTACTACCGACAATCATCCGCCGGTGTCCATACCGTTACGTAGATATGCCGAACGAGAGCGGATATTAATTGACCAGCAGGTGCAAGAAATGCTTGCCGCCAGCATAATCAGGCCATCTTCTAGCCCGTGGGCAGCACCTGTTGTCCTAGTCCGTAAAAAGGACGGCAATCTCCGATTCTGTGTTGACTACCGAGAGCTGAACAAGCACACCATACCAGACTCGTACCCGCTGCCACGCATTGACGACGCTATTGACGCCGTACGAAAAGCGAGGTTCTTTTCGTCGCTAGATTTAAAAGCAGGGTATTGGCAGATCAACGTGGCTGAAGAAGATAAGTTTAAGACGGCCTTCCGAACACCATCTGGCTTGTACGAGTTTAATCGGATGCCGTTCGGTCTGCGAACTGCTCCAAGCACCTTTCAGCGTGCCATGAACACAGTGTTAGGCACACTGATAGACCGTGCCTGCGTCGTGTACCTCGATGACGTTCTAGTCATCGGGGAAACAGAAAAACAACATCTACAAAATCTCGACACGGTTCTGCAGAGGCTACACAACACCGGCTTTCGACTTAACCGCGAGAAGTGCCAGTTTGGGTTGACGACAATATCTTATCTTGGTTATCAGATATCTCATAATGGCGTACGACCCTTGCCTGAACGCATAGACGCCGTTGCCAAATACCCTGCACCAACATCTATAAAACAGCTCCAGGTATTCCTAGGAATGGCGTCATACTTGCGCAAGTTTGTACCGAGCTTTGCGTCAACTGCTGCTCCACTCACGGACTTACTGAAGAAAAACGCCCAATTTCAGTGGGGTCCTTTGCAGGATAACGCCTTCCAAACCCTCAAACACCAGCTTACACATAGCCCGGTGCTCTGCCACTTTAATGAAGATTGGATGACAGAAGTCCATACTGATGCGAGTCAGATTGGCCTAGGGGCGGTTTTACTTCAACGTGACTCGAGTGGGCGTGGGCACGTCATCTGCTACGCCAGTCGTAAACTATCGGACGCAGAACGGCATTATCATTCGAATGAACTGGAGTGTTTGGCTGTAGTATGGAGTGTGGATGAAAAGTTCCGCCACTACTTGTTTGGCCGACACTTCACGGTAGTAACAGACAACTCCGCGATTGCGTGGATGTTCCAGAAGCAGCACCTCAAGCACAAGTTTGCCCGATGGATTGTTCGGCTCCAAGACTATACGTACGACATCCGTCACCGTGCTGGAGCACAAAATCAGCTTGCGGACGCTTTATCGCGAAATCCGATCGAGGAATTCTCCACACAAAATCGAGAAACCTGGATCCTGTTTTCTCAACAGGACGTGACCAAGGCTCAGCAAGCCGATGAAAGACTCGCATCCGTTATAGACTCCATTGGCGATGCGGGACGCAATGCCAAGTTTGTCTTACGTAATGGAACGCTGTATCGGCGTCACTGGGCCGATAAAAGCACCGAGTGTCATCTCCTGGTCATTCCTGACACCTTAAGATCGAGCGTACTACGCGCCATCCATGACACTCCCGAGGGAGGCCATGTTGGCTACAGAGCCACCTTACGCAAGGCACAAGAACGTTTTTGGTGGCCGAAAATGGATAAAAGCGTGCGTTCATACGTTGCCAGTTGCGAGATTTGTCAGCAACACAAACGACGTCCTGGAGCTCGACATGGACTTCTTACGCCGATCAAGCCTCCAGAGACAGTTTTCCACACGTTGGGCATAGATCACATCGGGCCTCTTCCAATGACGACAGCGGGCAATCGTTACATTATACTCGCTGTGGACTACTTGTCCAAGTTCGTAGAGGTCGCGGCCGTGCCTTCGCTTGCTGCTAGCCATGTCATCCGATTCCTGAAAGATCGCTTCGAATGGCGACACGGTCTTCCTAACAAGTTGATCTCCGACCGGTCGACCACCTTTCGCAGTCGCGAGCTCCGCACTTACCTACAACAAGCTGGAGTGGACCATCACTTCGCGTCGGCATACCATCCACAGGCGAACGGACTGACCGAAAGGTCGAACCAGACTATCCAGGCTAGACTCGCACCGTACTGTAAGAATCACAAACGAGGTGAGGCCGACTGGGATGATCATCTCCAAGCAGCTGCGTACGCAGTGAACACGGCGGCACACAGCTCCACAGGAATTTGCCCCTACGAGATTGTCTATGGTCAGCTCCCGCAACTGAATGCTACGTTCGGTTTGGACACTCCCGTTAAAGTAGGGCGTTCCGCTGCACGCCAGACACTTTGTCGCGATATCCGTGTGGAGGCGCGTAGGAGGATTGTGCATGCTCAACAGGCACAAAAGCGATACTACGACCGACGCCACCGTCCCGCGCCGAAATACAGTGTAGGTGATGAGGTGTGGCTACAGCGAGGTGCGCCATCGTCTTCAAACAAACTGCACCCAAAGTACGACGGCCCTTACATTATTTCTGAGCGCTTGGGAGATAACACTTGGCGAGTACGTTCCACAGCTTCTGATACGCGCAGAGACAAGAGAAAACGGAATAACTTTGCGGTGCATGTGTCGCGGATGAAGAACTGCATACGTCGGCAAACGTGACATTGGTTTGTGTTTTTCTTACAGGAGTAGACCAGCTGCAGCGTGGCCGAGTGTAATGATGACAAAGCGGCGATCGTGCTCGGCGCATACGTGGCGGGACGGGGAAGACGAGGAAGAGAAAGCAGAATAAGAACAGCCGGCCTGCAGCAAAGGCGTTGTCTCTTATTTCTCGTCTCTACACTCTATACTTCCTTGCATTATTGTCTCCTACACACACAGGTATATATATATATATATTGTAACGTGGAGAAATAAGACAAAGAGACAACGCCTTGCTGCAGGCCGGCTGTTCTTTATCTAACTTCGTCTTCCTCTGCCTTTCCCAGCTCGCTGTCCCCGCGCCAGAAACCCCAGCGTCTTTCTTCATCATGACACTCGGCCACGACTGCGTGCGCGCAAAGGGCAATTTTCTCTGGAGGGCGGCACTGGGAGTGCCGTGGTAGTCTGTCATGTGCACGCCTCGAGCTGTCCTGTGGAACTGTCCTGTACTCTGGTGGACGACCCTGGCTGTGTCGAGGTGGTCGTTGCAGGTCGCGTCCGCGCGGCAAGTTAATGTAGTCACCTGGAGAATGTAAACCCAGCAGGTGATACTGGCTGGTGCGGAGGGATCGCATTGGTGGCGGACCATCGCGATGACTACCCCTTCGCTGCTTGGATGACATTGCAGGGACACCAGTATGCAGTACTGCGGCCCACACTGAGCGGGGACGCCTGCGTTGTTCAGAGCGAGGGAAGGTACGATGGGCTATATCGATAGATATCAGCGACATCGCTGTGTAGACTTTGCGCGTAGACTTGCGACGCAAGTCGTGCTCTAGCGGCTTCGCTGATGCACTGCTGGTCGAAGTGGAGGTTTTTGCCAATCCGTCACGTGCGTTCATGTCGACATGGCCAGTTGCCTCGCCATCCGGAGTAACCGTGAACTGCACCGGAATGACTTCGAGGGCATCCTCCTCAGGTGGAGTAGGCACTTGTGGCTCGTTAGGGAAGACGGCATTTGGCAGGTTACGAGCGTCCACGCAATCGGCCAATGGCGGCAAAGGTGGCAGGGGATGGTGCGGCTCCTTACTATGGGTCAAACTGGCCGTTGTGACGTGTGCTTGGTCTCCGGCTGGTTGTGGAAGAGCCGCCGTCGTCACGCAGCAGGTCAATGGATCCAAGCCATTTGAGGCTGACCAGCTTGGAGGCTGGCTCACTGGCTTCTGTGCTTTATAGGCGGTCCTAAGTTGGGTCAAGGGTAATTGTGTGTCAGGTGTCGACGCGGAGTCAGAGATCTGCCCGGAGGAGTACACCGTCCAGCTTGTCTCGATGATTGCCGCAGGGTACTCCGAGAAGCTGTCCGGGGAGGGGGCACGCGGCACAGCTGTAGGGGGGCGCGGCGCCTCGTGAGGTTGATCTCCGAGGTAGGGCAGGTTGGCAGAGGGTGCAGCTGCCTCGTCGTTGTGCTTCTCAATAGCCCCTTGCTCGGTAGTGGCGAGGGTAGAATGAGAGGTAGCAGTGAGGTCAGACTCAATTCTTCCAAACGCAGCAATGAGCTTGGCGCTCCAGTCCGCCCAGGACTGCTGCCGCACGCCTTCGTACCTGTGCCACGCAGCAGCAGGATTTTGAAGGCGGTCTAAGGCTACGCACCACTTCTGATTGTCGCTCCATCCCTTGCGAGCTCCGAGAGCATTGATGGTAGCCACCCAATCGACGGCATCGTCCTGGAAGCCGCGAAACTCGGGTAGCTCGGAGGCAGCCGGTGGTGGTGTCACGGCAGGCGAAGCTCCCGAAAATAGCGACGCCACACAGCCAAGTTGGTGTGAAAGAGCCGCGAGAGTATACTGGAGCTTGCTGCGGCTCTCGGGGGAAGTTGTTGAATGGTCTTGCGAGGCGGCCGCGGCCAACGCCTCATCGATAATGTGAAGTCCCGGCAAAGCAGCAGGGAGTATCGCAGAACTCGACGCTGTCAGGGCGCCGACCTCGAGGCGGAGTCGCGCAATGGTGCGCGAAAGCTCGGTGGCACTCTCGGGCGGCCCACATGCGGAGCCAGTGGGGACGTGTTCCCCGATCAGCGTACTCACTGCTGTGGTACCCTCGGCCGAGGGAGCTTGAACAGCACCCCTGAGCGGCTGAGGTGCCGATGAAGCACTGAGCAGGACGTTGTCGCAGTGGGAAGCGTGAACGGCATTCCCGGTCAACGACAGGCCATGTACTGTCGTGGTGGGGCCGGGGCAAGCCTGCCCAGGAGCCATCGAGAAGGCCTGGACGCCGTCCCCGAATGGCGGCACAGGTGCTCCCGGCTGCAGGAGGGCTGTCGGCTCCATGATCGAGGAAGCGTGAACAGCGTTTTTACGATGAGAGAACCACGCTGCCGATGATCCACGAGGATACGGACAGGTGGCTTGTGCCGCAGGGTTCACTTGTCGACCTGTGCTCACGGCACAATCCGTGGCGAAGGACGCGTAGACGGTGTCCCTTTTCATGAAGAAATACCGGTGATGGGTATACTAGAGCCGCCGAGGAGGCCTTGGCGCCATCCCCGAACGGTGGTGGCAGTGGCGGCAGGTGCACAGCTGCTGAGGAGGCCTTGACGCCGTCCCCAAGCGACGCTTACCGCATCTGCACGTCGGCGGGCGTCCTGGATGACGAAGCCGGGACGTATGACGTCTTCTTCATCGACTGCGCCATTGTAACGTGGAGAAATAAGACAAAGAGACAACGCCTTGCTGCAGGCCGGCTGTTCTTTATCTAACTTCGTCTTCCTCTGCCTTTCCCAGCTCGCTGTCCCCGCGCCAGAAACCCCAGCGTCTTTCTTCATCATGACAATATATATATATATATATATATATATATATAACAGTAATCACATCAACGTTGTCGAACTGTACTAGCCATCCTAATGTCTTACTCAAATTTTCTCCACCCTTTAGATTTTCAGCAATGCTTACTTTTGCACAAGTCTCTATTTTTCCTGCGTATACGTTTTCGTCGATTTAGCCTTGCAGTGATGTTGCCAGTGGTTAATAAATATAGAACTTCGTAATGTTATATATGCACGCACTTTCGCCACAAGTTCGACCTCCCTGTTTCAAAGAAAACCCTGTCGCTGTCGCCTGACAAACGTTTTCCTGCACGCGGGTTGAGGGCACGGGACCCGAAGGAGCTTCGAGGCACAAAATGAAGAATATAGGGAAACAGTTCTTCCAACCAACTTCGATTCGGTCCCTGCATCGGCAAACTCTCGAAGTTGGGTTCGACTTCTCCAACAAGGGTTATGAAGTACGCTTCATCTAGGAACGGTTTTGTTATTATGTACTAGATGACGCCAACTTCGCCTTTCGAGCGATGCTCAGTGATTCTAGTCCCAAGATTTGAATTCTGAGAAAATATCTGGGAAAGTCCATGGATCGAAGTGCCACGACCATACTATAGAGCCGCAGCATATGCACAGAAGGCGCAACTGGGGTGCCAGACTGCAGCAGTGCAGTACAGGTGCACCAGGCTGCAAAGGAAACCATCTCACAGGCAGAACAGCGCTATCTTAGTAACCAGACACAGTGACAATCCCTGGGATGCTCGGGAGGCTTGAGAGTGAACACTGAAGACAGGCAGCCTCATTCACCGAAACGGAGCAATCACGAGGACGAACCACGGCCCTCGTTTTGCACTGGCACTACTGTCTTTGCACTAACCGTCATGCATTAATAGTAATTATTCAATAATTCTGAAACATCCTATTAAAATACTTTTTAATGTGATCTCCTCTTTCTAGCGTGAAGCAAACTTTTGCGTGCGTGCCTCCATATAACTAGGTCAGTCGTATCTCCATGAACAGTAATTGTGCGAACAGAAAACCGTAGCCCAGTCATGTGGCACATAAATTGCCCAAACCCAAATACACAACTCTAGCCCACTCAATGTGAAGAAAATTTGGGGGACCCTTAAGCTTCGCTTTTAGGAGTTGACTGGGATAACGATATCCTGTGAACCCTAAACCAATTAGTGCATAGTTGCAATGTATGATGTCACTTGATAATTTGACATTGTGAATTACTATAATGTAATTGATAAAGCTGTAATCGATGAAGCGAATCACGTAATGAGTAGGGCTGATGAAAGGCAGTCGAAGCTGGCAGAGAGTTAGGCGAGTAAGGAAATGAAGAAATTCGCGGAAAAGAAAAGGTATGCCCTCGCGCCGGACTGGTTCAAACGGAGATCATTAGGAGTTGTTTTCGTACTGAAGACAGAGTGCTGCTGGTGATGATAGTTTTTAAGTATCAGCTTTAAATTGTGACACTGTGATGGACTGAAGAAATAGAAGTGCATACATTGTGATGATCGGTGCTGCAGAAATGATTTGAAGGGTCCCGCGATAAACGGGAGAACCAAATGCAAATTTGCGCGGACGCTCTAGATGGCGTTGGCGTCCTCCGTTCGCTGTTCAGCTTCACTGGCTTGACAAAACGAAAAAACGCGACCGGCTTTGGCACGCTCGTTGAAACCAGTGTGCATAGCTCAGGCTACATGCGACGCTTATTCCTTCTAGAATAAAATTATTACAAATGCGTTCTGCGGAATGTCACAAGGTGGTGGAAGGGGTTATGTCACCCTCTTGTGGTCCGAAGCCACAACAAATCCATACGGTATTCTTAGAAAGCAATGCTTCGCAACTGATGCGTGATTCGAAGCAGGGCTTTCGGCATCTGTGCTCATTCCGCGAATGCGCAAAACTGCAGCTACCTGCTGAGAGAACATTTCAATTTACAGCACTGATCCCAAGGATAACTACGTTTAATGCAAACATTGAATCCCGGCCATGGCGCCGCATTTTCGATGGAGGCGGAAACACACGGGGGCCATGCATTTAAATTTAGGTGCCTGTTAACTAATCGAAGGTGGCATGGGCGTCCAGAGAGGGGTGAAATGGGGTCAGCCTCCTCGCTCTGGAATTTGGAAAGCTATATTTACTGATATTGGATATCACAAGCAACACTCATTGATTGGCATACCAAGGACCCTCATATTCATTTGAAAGAGCCTTCCGCCATCACTACACGTTACACGCTATTCACTTATCTTTCCGTCATGACCCGGAAGAGAAAAAAAGGCTGTCTGTGACAATTCCCCATCCCACCCATCCCTCTCTAACCTCTGCGGATGCACCCATTTGTAAAATGTTCTGCTGAAGTATGTAGAAAAAAAGCATAAGAACTCATTTGTCTGCTGTGCTACGGAAGTGGTTTAAAAGATACCATGCAGCTGTCGTAAAGCGTACATCGCCCAAACAGGCCGATGCACGAACGATAGACTCTGAAAGCTGGCAACTACGTTTAATGCTCGGAACACTGGGGGGCACCTTCCTGCGTATTGCAGTACATTTGGCTGCAATGCACTTTTCGAGGAGGCCAATGTCAAGGGCAGGGCAAAAGACATGTTTGAGCGCAAAATAATACAGGCAGAAAAGAATAAAAGTGCTACAGATGTATGCATCAGTGCATCATCGGTGCATCTGACAATGAAGAAATTAACTTTCTTTAAAGCAGTTAAATAAAAAACTGATTAAGCGTGCCCCTTTCATGGTATTGTACATAGTTAACTACTTTTTAACCATATATTTGTTTTTGGCTCGGTGAAAATCACGTGTGACTGCGCCAGCACATTCGGTTTAGCTCTGAGATACTTTTCAAAATAAACTCTGTAAGAAGTTTAGCGTCTTCTAAGTAGGATTCTTTTGATTCCAAGCCTTCGCTCCTCTAGGACAAGTGTAAACTAACTACCCCAACAATTCTGTGTTTTGAAGCATACTTCCACATACAATAGCCACTGTGGCCACATATCCGCCTTAATTTAGGAATGACATCTTTTCTCAGTAAGAGTCACCCCATTAGTTTGTTGGTAAACCCTTTATTGAAAGTCTGGCAGAACTTTCGCCGACCGGGCCTTAGGTCTCACGCGTGGGGACAGTCACTTCGTAATTTTTTTTTGCTGATGTGACTGCACAGTCGTTTGGAATATATACATGTTTTCTCTGGATGTTTTATTAAAATAAACTTCATGCATTTAGCCTTCAATAATTTTTGTTCGTCACAATTTTGTTGATGAGCATAGCTAGCATCAGTACCTTTTGTCAAAGCAATTTTCTGGCAGTTGGGCCTTGCGACAGCTATAGCACTTCCGTTTTTTTGGCCTTATCCACTTTGAACTTCTTGCTTCAGTGCCTTCGGTCGGGGGGGGGGGGGGCACAGCACCTTCAGCGATGCTTTCTTTCATATTCACTGCATTTAGGTACTTCTCAGGTTTCCGACTTTTTACTTCAGCAGTTTGTACTGGGGCCCATCTTATGTCAAAGCAGACCATTTCAAACGTGAGTCGAATATAACTTACCCTTCTGCCGTGCAAGTTAACCATCAGGAAAGTTACATTTTAGGGTTGGGTCCTTCAAATATTCTACAATCTTCGACACTGGCATTGTGAACATAAATTTATGACTAAATTGACACCAATCCACAATTTCATACCTCCGAGCAGCAGTGAGTTTGAACTAAATATCTTAGTTTCACGAAGAGCTGTTCTTCTGGCAATGACAGAACCAAATTCTTGTAAACTATTTATGCTCCAGTGCTAATTATTGATAAAAATAGGCATGATTTCTTCTAATCAGTTATGTCATTTGCCCTGAAGCTCCAAACGCTCAACATAGGATTGAAAGGTCACAACTTATGAGTGCAATTTATCTGATCAATAGACAGGAGCATGGCTAGGCTGGAGAAACAAAAACACTACTTGCCCAACTTTCGGATTCCTAGCTGGCCTTGTGGTTATGGCACATGCGATGTCCGTATGAATCCACCGCATCCTTGTGGGTATTGTCCAGCAGTACCTGTGACACAGGTCCCACCCTGATTGCCAGATTAATACTAGCACACCAGTAGCACTAACTCTGCAGTGGAAAGGCAAATAATTTATAGACCAAAATTGTTATTCATTCATAGGCAATATTGTGACCCACATAGGACCATGTGCCGCTATCAACATTCCTATATGCTTGGCGATAAAACGTCATACAAAAGCTCGCATCATCATGCTAATATCCCTATCACTTTGCTTATAATTATTTTGCTATTCATCTTTTCTTTATTCATGCTAAATTTGATTCAGTTATGATTTATTAGGCATATAGGTTAGCTGATCGGTTTGCAATTTATGTTTCTTTCATACAGACTGTGACATAAGTGTATGTGAGACTCGGGTACAGAAAATCCATACATTATTGCAAGGCTGCGTGAAGTCTTCATGGCTTTTTAGAAGCGGACATACAGTATACATACAACAGACCTATTAGATGTCAACAACTATTTTTACATCCAGTGTGAGCAAAATCCTTGTTTCAAATAGTTTGTTCTCCACACAGAATTACGTAAGAATTTTATTCAAGCCGTGTGTGGCGGGTGAAGGACAATTCGGAATGCCATAATAGAAATGTGAGAATTTAGGTTTTTCAAAATATAAGTAGTTTCACTAAATCAATTGCTATACATTGCATAGTGGCAAAAACCTATACTTGTGCACAAATTAAGTGCAAAAGACTAATATACCAATGCTTTTTTGTAATTAAATGTTTTACCCCTTATTGCTATTGAGCCTCCTAAAAATCGGCACAAACCCGGTCTACCTCTCCGCTGAAAACTTGTTGATAGGTGCCGAAGTCCTTGAAAGAAGAATGTCGAGTAGCAGTTGAGGCAACAAATTGAATTCCATGAAGGTTCACAGTTGTTGAAACAACACAGAAAAGATATATAATAATAACATAATTAAAGTGCAACAGAGTTGAGAACGTCAAGATGGAGGTAGTGGCAACGCAGGACACTACTGCAAAAATATTTTACCAACTGTCCTGCTACTTCCCCGCCTGGTACAGGTAATTCAAATTGCCTGTAAGCTCAATACTGTGCCTACAGTATTTATTCAAAAAAAAGCCATGAGAAAGCCAATAAAAGCCCTTGCAGTGTTCACTTCGCAGCTGAATGCCCTTTTAATCATGCAATACTACCTTGAGCCCCGCGCACATCAACAATAATACAGTGACGGAGGAACTTTGGGCAGTATAGCTTGAAAAGATTTTCACCGAGCTTCCTAATTCTAGTGCTCACCTCTATTTGGACGAGCAGTGCTCAAAATTTTCATTGCGTACTTTATCCTCACACAGTATCATGGGCTAACTTATACACAAATCCTGCTGAGTTTTCACAGTTTCCTTGAGACTGCTGCACGCATGAAAAAGCATTCACAATGCCAATGATGGCCACAGCTTGATGTAATTGAAAATAAACATCAGTAGACACATTAAAACTAGTGCATACGTTACGACAGAAGGGAACAGCCATAGGTCGACTGATATTTGGCTATGAGTCTGTATCTCCTTTCTGAAAGGTGCCAGAATTCAGTGCCATATATATTTCTTGGCAGCAATTCAATTGCTGCAAACTAAACTTGAACTTGCGAAAAATATATTGTTTATGGTTAATTTAAATCAGATCAATATTATTAAACGAACGCATTCTGAGTGATAGCACGCAGCAGCAACTTAAGTAAGTTTGCTCTGCATGAAAGAACTTTCTTGCCGAATGCTACACGCCGTCGCTCAAAAAACCGAGCGTTAGCAGCACCAAATAAAAGCAGACCAAAGCAATTCGAGGTTTCTGATGATCTCAAATGGGGTTACGATAAACCTATGGTGGGTTGGCAACAAACTGCACATTTGGCGTGACACCACTTTTTGCATATGGTCATTCCTAATTTTCCTTCCCTTCGACCGAAGCTATTAGGAGCACGCGCTTGAAACACACATGCCGCATTCACAATTGACAAATATGTGCCTAGCCAGAATTTTTTTCCTTGGGGGGGGGGGGGGGAGGACAGCCTCCTACCTTGGCAATTTTCTGCTCTCTAAGCCTATACCACCGAAAATTGAGGAGGAGGGCGGGGAGCACGGGCCCGGTGTTGGGACACCCCCTGGCGCTACGCCCCTGATGAGAAATGAAACAAAAACACCAGAGGGCGAGGAGCACCACGTCCGCATCCGTCGAAAATGTTCGCATTTGTTATGAGCCCGGAAAATGATGCATCGCCCACTGCTTTCGCGATTTATTTCGAGTTTGCCTGCTTTCTTAGCGCAATGTCCATAATGAATTCGAGTTTTCACACAAGATACTGTAAAGAGGCAGGCCAGCATTTTTTCAAACTTTGTTCGGGGAGATATACGCCAGCAGAAACGGCACGAGCGAACGCATCGGTAGCGGCAGCACCGGAATCAGCTGGCTGTGCACAAAAACGACACGTTGGGGCAAGCCGACTCGCTGCTGCTGCGCCATCTACTTCCAGTGTTCTCGGCAATCGTAATCCTAAACCAGGCACTCGATGAACGCGTCTTCGTTGAGGCCGTCAAGCTTCGTCTAGCTGCACGAGTATTTTGCAATTAGATCCGATGCGACCCACCACCGCTCTTTTGCCGCCATGTTCCATCTGCGGCCGGTTATTCACATCGCGTGGTTTTGAGCTAGCCAGCCGTGAATAGAAAAAAGATCCGTTTTCGCGTAATGTGAAAGACGGACCGAATTCACCGTTCCGGCCTCGCGGCGTGGTTTTCCGGCGGCTCAAGGCTGGCGCACACCGGCGACTCGCAGTGGTCGCGCAACCGTTCGCGACTGGCGACCAAAAAGCGACTGATGTTCACACCGGCAGAGGCTGCATGCGAGCGACCGGAAGTCGTAAAACCAGAGAGTCACGCCCGGATTTCGCTATCAGCGAGAACTCTGGAGACCAGCGCCGATCAGCTAAACGCCGCCAGCTGAGTGAGTTGAGCAAACCGAGCGCGCCGCATTCATTGTTTTCGTCAGTTTTCGCACAGCGTTCCCAACTGCGTTAAGTTCGATACAAGCGAAGAACAAGACATTGTCATGGTGCTGGTGCGCTGTGCCAAGGTGTTACCGCTGGTATCACAGATGCCTCCAAAGAAAAAAAAGCCGGTAGTGGGTGTGAATGTCCTTTCGATCGCGGGAGTTGGCCGGCCATGCAAGCCGCCTGCCTCCCGAGCTACGTTGAGACGACGAGGTGTTCCCGAGATTCGTACGTATTCACTAACGGTCTTTTAATTTGAATTAATTGCCAAAGCCTACAATGCAGCACAAACGCGTCTCGAACGCGTGTCTTAAGTCGTTGCCAAGGCATGAAGCACAAACTCGTTCCGAAAGCGCTGCACTGAAGTCGGTGACAAGTCAAGTTCCAGACAAAAGAAAAAAAAACGTTTCTGAATACAGGGAAAAGATAGTGCACAATTTATTTTCGCCCGGGCGCGGTGGTTTAGTGGCTAAGGTACTCGGCTGCTTACCCGCAGGTCGCGGGTTTGAATCGCGGCTGCGGCGGCTGCATTTCCGATGGAGGTGGAAATGTTGTAGGCCCGTGTGCTCAGATTTGGGTGCACATGAAAGAACCCCAGGTGGTCAAATTTCCGGAGCCCTCCACTGCGGCGTCTCTCATATGGTGGTTATCACCATATGAGAGACGGCGTCTATCACCGGCGTCTATCATATGGTGGTTTCGGCGTCTATCATCGGCGTCTATCATATGTGGTTTTGGGAAGTTAAACCCCACATATCAACAATTTATTTCTGTTTACTTTGATGGTGTTTAGCTTCTCGCGAATGCCGCCATGTAAATTCGACACTTTGCTCGAGCTGCTGCGCCCCGCCATCTCCAAGCCAGCTATTCCGTCGTGGCCATGGTGCTATGGACACAGAAGAACGCACTCGTTTGTATCTGGTGGAAGGAAGCCAGCACAACAAAACCAAAATTGAGCATCACAGCTTCGTTCTAGAAGCTTTGCGACTGCAGTCGTGTCAACTGAAAAATCGGTCAGGAAGCTACTTGCCAAAGCAGTCGCTTTGCGACCGCTGCTAGTCGCTGGTGCGCACCAGCCTTTAGGAGGCGAAGCAAGTGAATTGCCGGTGGGTTTTGCCGCTTTTGCTCCAGAGAGAACTTATGTCGAATTTGAAGCCAGCGCGAGCTTTCTAACCAACTGTTTGGGTTGCAGTAGCGCACACACATACCAACAAATAACGTACAAAGTTCATTCGGATTTACTTACCAGGTGTCCTCCGATTGAAATTTAGACAACCACCGACGACTTCATCCCGGCCACCACTGCGCTGCGTCGACGAACAAAAGGTGGTACAGAAGTGACGCACTTTCCCGCGCTCCGAAGTACAGAAGATGGCACAGTCCTGAGCACTTTCTCCCACGCGCGTGCCTTGTCGTTCTTGATACGGCGGATCGTAAGACGTGGTTTATGAACTTTTGAAGAGCGTTGGCGCGGCGCGGGCTCTTTCAAACTTGCCTATTGAAATAAACATTTGCGACGTTGATTGCTGAGGTTTTAGAATGATCCTTCTAGCTTGTTTGTCCTTGTCCAAATGGGCGTATTTACATACATCCTTCTCACTCACGGAAATTTTTTTTCAATTTTTTTTTCAGTCACTCCCGTTTCAGATTGACTTAACTTCTATATTTGCGATATTTGATGATCATACTAAAGAGCAGTTTTAGCGGTCTTTTTCGAGCAGTCTTTTTTTTTTCAGTTTTAGTTCCTCTGTGTGAAGAACGTATG
>WOVY01003879.1:0-15686 GCA_013436015.1 Rhipicephalus annulatus | reverse complement strand
CCTCTTCTTTCTCTTAAGGTTACACCTACGATTTTTCTTTCCATTGCTCGCTGCGTCGTCCTCAATTTAAGCTAAACCCTCTATGTTAGTCTCCAGGTTCCTGCTCTGTAGCTAAGTACCGGCAAGATACAGCTGTTATATACTTCCTCTTGAGGGATAGTGGCAATCTACATGCCATCATTTGAGAGTGCTTGCCAAATGTGCTCCACCCCATTCTTATTCTTCTAGTTACTTCAATCTCGTGGTTCGGCTCCGCGGTTATTACCTGCCCTAAGTAGACATAGTCATTTAATACTACAAGTGCACTATTACCTATCTCGAAGCGCTGCTCTTTTCCGAGGTTGTTGTACATTACTTTCGTTTTCTGCAGATTCGTTTTAAGCACCACCTTTCTGCTCTCCTTGTCTAACTCCGTAATTATGAGTTGCAATTCGTCCCCTGAGTTACTCAGCAATGCAATGTGATCGGCGAAGCGCAGTTATCAAGGTACTCTCCATTAACTCTTATCCCTAACTGTTCCCATTCTAGGCATCTGAAAACCTCCTGTAAGCACGCGGTAAATAGCATTGGGGAGATTGTGTCCCCCTGCCTTACACCTTCTTGATTGGTATTTTGTTGCTTTCTTAATGAAGCACTATGGTAGCAGTTGATCCCCTGTAGATTTCTTCCAGGATGTTTATATATACTCTCATCGACGCCCTGATTCCGCAGTGTCTGCATGACGGCTAATATTTCTACTGAATCAAACGCCTTATATTAGATAGTTAGATAGATACGCTCAATGTTGCCGAAGTTCGCCAAAATATTCTTCGCATATAAAAAAAGAAAGATGAAAAAAAGAAAGAAAGAAAATAGAAGGAAAAAATAAATAAATAAATAAATAAAAAACAAAGAAAGAAAGAAAGCAGTACCTATAGGAGCAATAATCTCGCCTTAACAATGTAGAGATCGGAGGGTCTAAAATGCTTAAGATTAATTCTTAATCGAAGTAATATGTAGAATTGGTATGAAAGTGAAATCTCAAGTTCAACCGTAGATCTTGACACGGTTAATAGGATTCTCACACCGAAAAACCAGAATGAAAATAACATTGTGGGCCGTTTCCTCTCACTGATAAAAATAATGACCTTGAAAAGAAAGTGCCTAATGCAAGCCTCACAGCTAAAGAGCTTGGTTAATTCAGCGAGCCACTAAACATCTACTTTAGTGACCATTTGGGTTTCAGAACAAAGCAATTATTTCTGCTGCCTTGAAACGTAAGAAAGCAAATGATTGGCGATTTCTTTGGGCGGATCAGTGTGTGATAAAAGCCCGTCAGAGTGCATCAAGTGCCATACACAAAATCAAGATAGCGGAAGACGTTTGTACATTTACAGATCGCCATAATGTGTACTTATCGTCAGTGCTCTACATGTCTGTTTGCTTGATTTCTTCTGAATTATTTAAATTTCAAATTCTGCAATTACAAGGTTTCTCTGTTTTGCCCTTAAACATTTGTAGTCTCCAACGTTGTAATGATGAATTTTACCATCTATGCGTCGCCTTGCAACATCCGCTCGACATCATTGATTTAAGGGACACTTCACACAGAGATTCGTCATGTGTTCGCTACAATATCCCGAATTACAACCTTGAATTAGAAAGTCGGTGATCCACGACAGGCATTTCTTTGCGCGAAGAGGTAGGTGTATACGTTAAAGACAGCATCAAGTACAAAGTACAACGGGACCTAAGTTTTAGAACAAACTAGTGTGAATCACTTTTCGTAGAGATTATTCACATATTCACATCAAATGGTTGTGTACTACATGAAACCAAATTAACGCTTGTGATTGTATTATACAGATCAAAAAACCGGAATGAAGATTTCCTGTAAGCACTACAGCTTTTTCTCACAAAAACTCAATCAATAAGAAAAAATTTTTATAACTGATGACTTCAACATTGATACCTCTGACATGAACAACCTAGCTTGCGAGCACTTCGATATCTTGGCATCTCATAGTCTAACCCAATTATAAATACGCCAACTTGGTACAGTGGCAACAAGCATCCTACTTTAGATCACATAGTAACTAAATATTCATACTCTGCCTTTACAAGTTGTACAACACCTGCTTATTTAACTGACCTCATGCCTATCGTTAAAGCATTCACTTCGTCATTTCCTGCTAAGGATGAAAAAGATGTGCGTAAATTGCATGACTACAGAACCATAATGTTCATATTAAGTTTAGAAGCATGCGACAGTGTTTATAGTCCCACTAATACTGATCAAAAACTTGATGCTTTTATAAGTACACTACATAGTCACATGAGGACCTCTTGCACTACGCTATCCAGTGGAAGGAAATATTTGAAGAAAAAGCCATAGATTACCCAACAACTAATAAAGTCAATAAATCATGACACCACCCTATAAGAATTTAAGCTTTATTCCAGAGAAATTGACTTGGAAATGAGATAAATGTATAAAAAACATGTAGAAAAGTTACTTCATATTTCGAAGGTCAATAATTAGCATTCACAAATAATCCTTTCCGATAAAATAATGCTAAATCAATGAAAGTTTTTAACTGCGCAATGAACAATGCAAAGCATCAAAGTAATGCGATAGCTATTACTGATCGTAGCACTGTCATAACGGATCCGTGTGCACTGGCAGAAAAATTTAATATTTATTTTACTGACGTTACTACGGTGCTTACCTCGGATAAACATCCTGCCAACTATCAACAGTATGATGATTTATCTATATTTAGGCATCAAAGGAGCTTCTTTATCTGGCACTTACGAGGCCAACCATGAATTCACGTATTAAACGTGTATTGCACCCTCGTCTTGTGGAGGCCTCCTTTACGAATCTGTTTATTAGGGCGCTGCGCACGGCAGACCGTCAACTCCTGGTGATTAACCGGGACTTCAACGCCCCCAGCCCTCACTGGGGTTACCACTATGAGAAGGCCCGGGGAAGAGAACTCAATGAGCTCATCTCCTCCCTTTACCTCACTGCTTACTGATTCAGCACAGCCCACACGTTCCGGCAATTTGGTCACACGCGACGAATGCCCGGACCTTTTCCTGACTCGAAACATTCACGATTCTAGATAGAAAAAGTTGGACGAGACTTTGGGAAGTGACCACTTTTTGCTTCACATTTTCGTCACACCAGAAAACAAAATCCGCCAATACTGGGGCCTAGCCCGTCTCACAGACTGAACTAAATTCAGAGATTAGTAGTTTCCTATGATTCCCAGCTCGACTGAATACGCGGCTTGTCATCCCACGTCTTTCATAAGCAGCGGGCCAACACTCGCATCCTCAAAACCTCTAATTTGACACCTGCAATTGACCCACACCTCTTACATCTCTGGAACGCTCGCCAACGGCCTATTAAGAGCTGGGAACGTAACAAGCTCAATCGAAAACTACGCGTTCGCATTGGGGCGCTCACTGCACAGGAAGTGACATACTGTGCGCAGCTTGCCGATTCAAATTGGGCTGACACCCGCACGAAGGCGGTGACCTAGATGAGCTCTAAGGGCACCATGCGGCTATTTCGTAGCCTTCTGGATCCCTCCTGCACTCGGGCAGAACACAACGCCAGCTCCGCTATGCTCTGCATGCCTATCAGGGCACTACAGATCAACTCAGGCGAGATTTGTGCGACCAATACTTATGCCCTACAACTGACCCCATAGGCCCAGAATATACGTATTACGGCATCCCTAACGCCGAGCACGATGCGCCACACACGCTTTCGGATTTACGGGCTGCACTGGCGAAAATGCACGACGGGGCATGGCCCCTGGGTGCGATGGCATCACAGTGTCGCTTGTGGCTAACCTTCTCGACGAGGCACACCTCTCGCTACTCCACCTGATAGGCTTGATATGGGATGGCTCCCCACTTCCATCGCAATGAACGACATCACTCGTCAAATACATACCCAAATTGGGCAAACCGGTCAGCATCGAGACATGGAGACCCATCTCACTAACTTCCTGCACCGGAAAGCTCATAACAACCACGGTCCGCGAACACCTTCCTGTCTACATGAAGGCCAGGGTGACCTTTGCTGACACCATTTTGGCTTTCGCCCACATCTGTTGGCGCAGGACATCCTGCTCCAGCTTCAAGACGACATCATAGAACTGACCACTATGCGCTGCAACTATAAAACCGTGCTCGCTCTCGATCTTGGAGGAGCGTTTGATAATGTAAAACACAGTACTATTCTTTCTAGCTTCTCTACCACAAATGGTATTCATGAGACTCTCAATTACATTAGAGCTTTTCTACTTCGTCGCACCGCTTTCATACACCTCGACTCTATTGAACATGGCCCGTACATATATATTAAGCACACAGCGTACACCCCAAGGTGCAGTCCTGTCGCTTCAACTTTTTCACCTGGCCATTAAGAGCCCCCCCCCCCCCTATTCTACGCGAGGTCGGGAGAATATACCACACACTATATGCCAACGACAATTTGGACTAACACCGGCTCCTCAGCACAAATCAAACAGCGCCTACAAAATATGCCCTTCTGGTGAACGCCTAGGCTGCTTTGTGCAGTGTAGAGTGCTCTCCAGCTAAATCGGCTGTTCTCTCGGTTTTCCACTTATTACCACCCCAGGTTTTGCTTCCGTGTGGTATCACGCCATCAGTCAAAAAATTCAAATTCTTCGGTTTCACATCGAATCATCTTTGGATCCCAAGGACACAATTGCAAGCCCCGGACGCACCAGCGAACAGGTGAGCCGTATGATACGGCGGGTAACAACAAAGCGCGGCGGCCTCCGTGGGACCCTCGTATGATACGGTTCGTCCATGCATTTGTGACCTGTTGCGTCCTGTACGCATCACTTTACCTTCGCCTGCGTCGTCACCACGAGAGCTAGCTGGACGTCCTCCTTCATTCAGTGTGCAAACGTGCACTCGACCTTCCCATTACGCCCTCCAACAGCCGAATCGCGGTACTGGTGGTACAGAACTCTTTTGCAGAGCTGCGGAAAGCTCATCGTGTTAGCCAAATTAATCGTCGGCCGCAGACACCCTCAAGGTGACGTCTACAACACAGGCTCGGCCTCAATGCGATTTTTGATCAAGACACTTTGAAGCTCATACCAGAACTTTGGCGGCAAAAAGTATGGTTGGAACCAACACCCCGCAACATGAGCACTGAGCCACTCCGGCCGTAGACTAGCACGTTCGTGGCTCTTCAGGCGTGAAAAGGCGTGGCTATTCGGGCGTTCGTGATTCTTCAGGCATGTCTCTTCAGGCGTGAAACGCTGACCGCCATGGCGTTTTCTCCGTAGACGTCTCAGGCCCCTCCCCCACAGGTGACTTCACAGCCGCCATGATCACAGAGGGAAAACACGTCAGTGGCTTCTCCTTTAGAGCCAACACTATGACGCAAGCTGAGGAGGTTGCCATTGGTTTGGCCGCCTCGCATCCCACCTGACACATTAACCTGACGGACTCGCGCTAAGCCTGTTTCCAATAGATTCAGGATTCTATCGCCCCGCTTGCAGCTCACCTACTTTGGGCAGCCTCTTGTTGCTTTGACCCTCATGCTATTCGTATAGTATGGACCTCAGGCATCTCAGGTCTGCCCGGCAACGAGGCGGAGAACGCCGCTGCCTGCGCTTCTTCTATCCAGGCCATTGCCCCTCCATGTCCCGAGTCTGAATCTGGCAATACGAATCGAACCCACTTTTGCGAAATTTTTGCCTATTACCGGGCTTCGCGCCGCCTCTACCCGGATCGCGCACGTGGTCTGGAGAAAGCAGACGAGCGAATATTACGCCACTTCCAGACGAACACCAACTCAGTCCAGTGGTCACCAGGCATTTTTTGGCAGATATTAGTGGCACCTGCTCGACCTGACAGGTCCTTGCCGACACCTACCACGTCGTCGTTTCGTGCCTCACTAACCCCCGTCCTTTTTAACCCCTTGTCCCCACCCCAACTAGAAAGGCTTCGGAGGAGTACTTGCTAGGTGGCCCGACCTTGGATGCCCGATGCTCCTTGGTGAGGCATGCTCCAGCAGCGGCTAACTTCATTGGCACCCTAAAATAGGGTCTTACACTCAAGCACGCAATATGCTGCAGCTCTCTGGTACATTTTCTGTAATATAATGTTTCTACCACCACCACCATTAGGTGAGGTCCGAAGTGCTGTGCTAGCGTCAAACAATAGAGATTCTGTAGGACATCATGACTTACCTGTAGTCCTTTTGGAGCTATCAGTGAAGTTTCTTGCATAACCGTTAGCCAACACTAAAAGCACAGCATTTTCCTCTAGTGTTTTTCCATTAGCTTTTACAGCTGGCAAAATAATACAGATAAAAAATATACTTGTCGGGAATAACCGGCCTATTAGTTTGCTTTTTTCTCTAAGGTAATAGAAAAGTTACCTTTTAACAAAATCAGCTCTTATTTTGCAAACAACAGTCTCTTATCAAGCAGGCAGTATGGCTACCTTTAAGCGAAACGTACAGAACTAGCCTCAATTGCTTACCGTAACGGTAAAACTTAGTCAAAATAATGAAAATAGGCTCCTCACTATGGGCATATTTATTTACTTGACAAAAATATTTCATGTTGTCACCAGAAACTGCTATCAAAACTAAGGGGCGATGGTATTCGAGGCAATCCTAACAAGTGATTACAAAGCTATCTCACGAATAGGCAACAATATGTGTGCATCAATCAACAAAATGCTGATGTAAATACCGTAGGCACAGACACCTTACAGGTGCCAAAATTAGGTCCATTTTTGTTCATCGTCTTCATGAATGATCTCTCATCGTATATACTCGAAGAGTATGTCGTATACGCAGATGACAGAAATATATTTATAGCGGCTAAGACTAAAAAGAGTTATAACAAAATCCTATTCACACTCTTAATAGGTTCTCCTGTAATATTTTTAAATATTAATAGGTTCTCCTACTGTATTACACATAAATTAAATATTTTCAATTCTTTTTAAAATTAATTTTATACTCCTTTTTTCCAAAAAATACATCACTAAGCAACGACGGAAAACTGCTTTTAAATAAAGTTGCTCTAGAAAAAGTCAGTGAAACAAACTTACTTTTTAGCCTTAATGATTCATGAACAGTTGACGTGGCACAGTCATATGCTTGACGCAACTAGGAAAATTTACAAAAATATATTATATTCTGTAAGCTATATGATATTTGTTTCCGCTACGCATCATGATTCTTTACCGTAGTCTTGTGGAGTTGCATGTGTCGTATTTTATTTCATTTCAGTCTGCGGTTTTACATATCCATTATTATTACAGCTAATTCAGGTAGCTCAAAATAGTGTTTTGCGAATAATCTGTTATGCCGGTGTACTGAATCTATATAATTTGATTATCCCTCATGAAATACTTTACCCTTGCCATATAACACTTTTTTTCGCGTTGCTACTGTTACGTACCGATTTATAACCAATATACACAGTCCATCAGTTCAATTTCCTCAACACGTAACGCATTATTCAACACGCTTTTCGTTAAAGCTGTCAGCAATTTCACGTGCACCCACAAACTATAAGACATTTTATTTTATGGGCGAAGCTCCTTATAGCGACACCCGTTCGTCCCACGTCCCGTCGTAGTATATAACCAGTCTTACGCTTTGACCTGCTGTAACGAGGGCAGTGGGCATGGAGCTCGAGTATTGAAAAGGAAGAAGACTTGCTGTGATCGCAGGCTTGCGTTCAGTTAGCCCTTGCGCTAAATAAAGCTCTCGTTCGCCGAGTCAGCTCCTGCTTGTTCAACAACCCGTTTCAAGTGGTGGAAGTGCTGGGTAAATCTGGTCCTCACCCTGGAACTTCACAGCCGCACACTCCAACGACCACCTACAATGACTGATCCGGGGCCATCTCATGCCGCTACTCCGGATCGCGCACCTGTGCCTGTCTTCTGCGCTGGCGCTCTCTGGCAGCACGACCCCCCCATATTTGTTGGCACAGAGGACCAAGTTGTGGACAACTGGATTGCCGAGTATGAACTGTTGAGCGCATACAATAAGTGGAACGCAGCCGATAAGCTCACAAATGTGAGTTTTTACCTGACCGACGTGGCAAAACTATGGTACAGAAATCACCAAAGTGATTTCAGTACCTGGTCGCAATTGGCAAAAACCCTCGCGGAAGTCTTTGGCCGTCCTGCTGTCCGCCGCCTTCGTGCTGAACAGCGCTTGCGGGGCAGAGTACAGAGAGCAGATGAAACTTTCACGAGCTACATCGAAGATGTGCTATTTCTCTGCAAGCTCGTCGATTTGACTCTGGACGAGACAGGTAGGATCAAGAATAATATGAAAGGAATTGACGACGGTGAATTCCAAATGCTGGCTGCGAAGAGTCCCCACACGGTCGCCGAGGTGATTCAGCTCTGCCAAAGCTATGATGAGCTGCGTAGGCAGCGCGCTTCTACACGTTGCGCTGCTCAAGACACCGCGGACATCTCATCCCTCGACTATCGCCATGACACCGCCGACCACTCTGCGTTGATGCCAGTCATAAAGCAATTCATACGCGAGGAGGTCGCCCGGCAGCTATTTGTAATCACAAGAACTACCGAGCCAATGGTACCCTTGTCGCCTTCGCTTCGCCAGGTCATTCAATGGCAAGTTGCCGAAGCATTGCTGCCAGCTCAGGCTCCACCAACTGTTACCGCACCACTAACGTACGCAGCCGCAGTTGCTCGGCCACCTGCGCCAGCGTCTCCGGCCATCTACGATGCTACTCGCCACGTTTATTCGTCGAAGCCACCTTCCCGCTCGCTGACCGTCCCGTCTCCGGCTGTATATGAAACAGGTCAGAACGTTTATATGACGCCGCCGCCTGCACGACCATTTACGGTACCTTATTCAGCGAACAGTGCCCCTACTGTCAGCCAATGGCGCACTCCGGATAATCGGCCGATATGTTTTTCATGTGGCATCCCAGGCCACGTAGCTCGTCACTGCCGTCGTCGCAGCTTCCCTTCACACGACATTGCGGGGACCTCACATTACATGCCCACTATGCCCACTCAGCCGCGATATCCCGTTCCTACAGATCCACCTCTAGACGTACGTCCCGGTCGCCGACCATCCGGCGCAAGCCGTTCACCTTCTCCTCGTCGTCGATCTATTTCTCCGATGTTACGTCGCAACAGCCCACCGCGAGGGGAAAACTGACGGCGCCGTTCCGGAGGCAAGGACTGCGTTGGCAGCGAAAATTTCAAGACCCAACTGCTGTATACCGAACGAAATCGAACTCTGTTTTGATGGCATTAAGGTGCGAGGAATTGTTGACACTGGGGCTGCCGTATCTGTAATTAGCGAGAAACTGTGCCGAAACTTGAAGAAAGTGACCACGCAACTTACCGACCTATCTTTGCAGACAGCTACGTCCCATCATATTCAGGCTTCAGCTTTGTGCACTGCACGAGTCGTCATTCAACGTACGATGTACGTCGTCACATTTGTAGTTTTATTCCGTTCTTCGCATGACGTTATTCTTGGATGGGACTTTCTTTCGTCAAATTCTGCTTTGGTCGACTGTGCTCGTTCTGAACTCGCGTTATCTGTGCCGTGCTATGACCCCGACGATGGTGCTTCGTGTAGAGTGTTTGCTGCTTCTGAAGTTGACATTGCGCCTTTCTCAGCTGTTGTTGTCTTGGTGTCGTGTGCCTCCCACCCGAAATCGCCTGTGTTGTTTATGCCATCGGTCCCATCTGCGTGCCGTCGAAATATCATGCTTCCGTTTGCCGTCGTCATTTTTCGCAATGGTCACGCTGCCATTTATGTGTGCAATCCCTCGGACAGCCCGTCATCCCTACTACGTGGAGAATGCCTGGGAATCTACGAACCTTGCGAGTGCATTCTTCCGGGTACTATACCCGATTCAACGGTTTCGCTCCCAATTTGTGCTGTCACTCCTACCAACGCGCCTAATGATGCTCAAGACGTATTCTCGGATGCCATCGACTCTGAGCTCGCACCAACTCAGCGCGAAGAGATTATAAATCTTCTTCTCCGCTTTCGTTCTTCATTCGATCGTGACCAGTCAGGCTTAGGCCGAACCTCTGCGGTCGTTCACCGTATTGACACCGGTCAACAGGCCCCGCTAAGACAACGTCCGTACCGTGTGTCATCTGCTGAACGCCGTGTCATCGACGAACAAGTGGATGACTTGTTGAAACGTGGCATCATCGAGTCCTCTAACAGTCCCTGGGCTTCACCGGTTGTTCTCGTCAAGAAAAAAGACGGATACATTCGGTTCTGCGTTGACTACCACCGACTCAACAAGATAACGCGCAAAGACGTATACCCTCTGCCGCGCATCGATGATGCTTTGGACTGCCTACAAGGAGCAGGGTTCTTTTCTTCGTTAGATTTACGCTTCGGCTACTGGCAGGTGCCCACGGCAGAGGGTGACCGCCTGCAGACAGCCGTTGTAACACCGGTTGGACTATATGAATTCACCGTTATGCCCTTTGGCCTCGGCAATGCGCCTGCCACTTTCGGAAGGATGATGGATACCGTCTTGCGAGGTCTGAAATGGAAAACGTGTCTCTGTTACTTGGATGACGTTGTGGTATTTTCAAGCGACTTTGCAATACACCTCAGCCGCCTCGAGTAAGTTCTTACGTGCCTTTCCATGGCGAGACCTCAAATTAACTTGAAGAAACGCCACTTCGGTGCTCGCAAGCTTGTAAATCTCAGCCATGTGGTTTCTAAGAACGGCATTCTCCCGCACCATACGAAACTTAATGCAGTCGTGGCTTTCCCGAAGCCAACCACCATCAAAGAGCTTCGAAGCTTCATCGGCCTATGTTCTTACTTCCGGCGCTACGTCCGCAATTTCGCCTCCATTATCGCCCTTGACCAATCTTCTTGCCGGAAGTTCTGATTTGTCAGCGTGGTCGCAGGCGTGTGATGATGCATTTCAGTAACTCCGACCGCTCCTCACCACGCCTCCCATACTCCGACATTTTGATCCGTCTGCTCTAACGGAGCTTCATACGGACGCTAGTGGTGTCGGGCTAGGGGCCATACTGGCCCAACGCAAGGAGGGCTTTGACAAGTACGTCGTTACCTATGCCAGCCGCACCCTCAGTAAAGCCGAGAAGAATTACAGTGTAACTGAAAAGGACTGCCTCGCCAATATTTGGGCAATCGGAAAATTTCGGCCTTATTTATTTATTTGTTTTATTTATTTATTTAAATACCCTAAAGGCATCGAGAGGCATTACATAGGGGGGATACTGTTAAAAACAAGGTACACATCAATTCATATAAAAGGAACGCACACAGCGATCAGACATAACTAGGTAGAAGGTACATTTTAAGACAAGGGTGTAACACATGGCTCATTTCACATCTCCAGTACATTTCAATTCCCGGAATCTGCATGGCACTAGTTCTTCATCGTTTCGCTAATACACGAGATATAACAACAGGGTAAGATATAGTAGCAGTAGACATATTACACATCAAGAAATGTACGCAGCACTGATTGGAATGCAGACGGATAATTTATCATCGCAATTTCGCTGGGAAGCTCGTTCCACTCGGTTACAGATAACACAAAAGGGGAATTTTGGTACTTTTTGGTCCTTGCAAATATGAACAACACTTTACGAGCATGGTCAGTGTGATTGGACACATAATGGGCCGGAAAAATATGAGCGCATGAAAAAGGTGTAATACCATGATACAGAGAGTGAAAAATGTCAAGCGGAAGAATTTACGACGAGTGTTAAGTTCTGGAAGATTAAGAATCTGTTTTAATGCTGAGACACTTTGGTATGGCGAGTACGAGTGCAAAATGAAGCGGGCAGTCTTGTTTTGAATAGATTCAATACAGTCGGACAGTATAGCTGTGTGAGAGTTCCAAATAATTGAAGCATAATCGAAGGTTGCACGGATGAGGGAAGTGTAAGCGCGAAGTCTAGTTTCATGGTTTGCCAGATATAAACGGCACTTAAGAAAGCCAAGTTTATTTAGTGCCTTGTTTGTTACGTGTTCAATATGCATGGCCCAGTTTAAATCAGGAGTAAATATCACGCCAAGATACTTGAAAGAAAGGGTTCGTTTAATATCCAAACTGCATAACATGTATCGATTTAATAGAGTATTTGGATTCGAAGAAAATGACATGACCTTTGTTTATCAGTATTAATTTCCATTATCCACGTGTGGCACTATTTAGCCAGGGTATTTAGATCGCTTTGCAAAATAGCTACGTCATCAGTGCATGTGATCTGTCTATAAATTATACAGTCATCGGCAAACAGTCAAATTGTTGAAGTTATATTGTTCGCAATGTCATTAATATATATCAGGAATAATAAAGGCCCTAAAACTGATCCCTGAGGTACTCCTGACCTAACGACACAGAAACTGGAAATATTATTATTTATATTTTTTTGAGAACGACCAGATAGAAATTCCTGAATCCGGCGGGTAGTTTTTATGTCTAACTTTAGGCAGTTTATTTTTTAGATGACCCGTATGTGGGAACACGGTCAAAGGCTTTTAGAAAAGTCGATAAATTCAGCATCTGTGTAAACCAATTTGTGCAAAGAGTCATGTAAATCCGTAGATAATTCAAATAACTGTGTCTGGCAAGACCACTTGTACCTGAACCCATGTTGATTCTCGAATAGCACTTTATTAGTATTAAGATGTCTCATTATGTGGGAGTAAATTATATGTTCGAGGAGTTTACAACAAACTGATGTGAGTGAAATTGGGCGGTATTTTTTTGGACTTGAGGGATCACCAGATTTATAAATGGGTATAACGTGACCAGATTTCCAATCGTCAGGGACGCACCCAGAATCAAGCGATTGCTGAAAAATTAATATGAACGTCCGTTTGATATTGTAACAGACCACCATGCGCTTTGCTGGTTATCTTCACTAAAAGATCCTAATGGTCGGCTCGCTCGTTGGGCATTGCGGTTACAGGAATATCCGTGTTATCTACCGTTCTGGCTGGAAGCATTCCGACGCCGATGCCCTGTCACGTTCGCCATTGGCTTCAGAGCCTGTCGGCTCGCCTATCTCCACTAGTGCTGCCTTGGCCATCAGCATTTCGGACATGCCTTCCAAGCAACGTAAGGTGCTTGGATTTCTTCTCTTTTGACTTTCTCTCAAACCGGTCGCCCGCTCCAGTTTCCAGGACGCTTCGCCGTCAAGCAGGACACTTCACTATTCGGGATAACCTGCTTTACCGCTGAAACTACAGCTCGATTGGCCGTAAGTGGTTGCTCGTCATCCCCCGACATCTGCGCTCTGACATCTGTGCCACGTTCCACGATGATCCGCAATGTGGCCACGCTGGGTGTGTTAAATACATACACTCGCTTGCAGCTGCGGTACAATTGGCGCGGTATGTACCGTTTCGTTCGCCGTTACGTAAGGTCTTGCCTTACGTGCCAGCGACGCTAAATGCCCACTCAACATGACACAGGTCCCTTGCAGCCGTTGCCATGTCCAGCACGAGCTTTCGATCGTGTCGGAATCGACCTTTACGGTCCGCTTCCCTATACTTCGAGTAGCAACCGCTGGGTCATTGTCGCTATCGACCACCTAACGCGGTACGCGGAAACAGCTGCGTTACCTTCTGCTGCCGCAAAATACGTTGCGTGTTTTATACTGCAAAACCTGGTTTAAAGGCATAGAGCACTTCGGGAGTTACTAAGCGACCGCGGCCGCGTTTTTCTCTCCGATGCCATCAAAGCGTTGTTGAGTGAGTGTCGCATCATACACCGCACTACCACAGCCTGTCACCCGCAAACTAATGGGATGACAGAGCGTTTTAATCGTACACTTGGGGATATGCTGGCCAAGTACGCTTCATCCGACCAGTCAAATTGGGATAGCATACTCCCTTTTGTGACATATGCTTACAACACTGCAACGCAAAGCACCACTGGATTTTCGCCGTTATTCCTTCTTTATAGACGCGAGCCATCATCAACAATGGATACCATTCTTCCTTATCGACCGGACCCTTCAAAGATGACTACTGTTTCTCGAGCAGCAGCACACGCTGAAGAATGTCGGAAGCTTGCTTGTGCGTTCACGTCACATGAAGACGCGCCAGAAACATAGCCACGACGCGTCAACCACGCATATGAGCTTTGCTCCGAACTCACTGGTGTGGTTATGGATTCCTTCTACTCCTCCAGGACTCTCCCACAAGCTTTCGTCCAGGTACCATGGCCCTTATCGAGTTGTACGCCCAACATCCCCTGTCAACTACCTTGTCGAGCCACTGGATGCATCTCCGGACAAGCGATGTCGAGGACAAGAAATCGTACACATCTCTCGGCTCAAGCCATACCATGACCCTTCTGTGTACACCTGTCCTTAGGTCGCCAGGATGGCTCCCTCATCGGCCGGGGGTGATTGTACCGAGGGCAGTGGGCATGGAGCTCGAGTATAGAAAAGGAAGAAGACTTGCTGTGATCGCAGGCTTGAGTTCAGTTAGCCCATGCGCTAAATAAAGCTCTCGTTCGCCGAGTCAACTCTTGCTTGTTCAACAACCCGTTTCACTGCAAACATTTTGACCTCCAAGGTGGTGCCGGTGAGAGATTCCTTCTGTGCGTTGTTGAACTACAAAAAATAGTGCTCAATGTACATGCCAATAGCTGATAATGGGGTATGAGAGACAGGAGCATTCGGCTTTTAGTTAACGTGCACGCTGCGATCCCCATTAGCAGCCATTGCGTGTACATTGAGCACTATCAGAAATGAAAGGGTTGCTACGTTATACCCGCTGGGTGTAACCACCTTAGTTTTAGAAAGGTTTAGCGAGCCTTGAGCCGCAGTGCCATGAATACAATTAACTAGTATATACCATGAATGAACTCGAGGTAGTGAAAGGTGGGAAGTAGGTACGAAGTGGAAGCCGTAAGTAAAAGCCGAATTGACCTGTCTCTCATTTCCCATGCCGCCATTGGCATGTACATTGAGCTCTATCTGCCAGGAAAAGGTTGCTACGTTATACTCGCTGGGCGTAACCTCCTTGGTTTTAGAAAGGTTTAGCGAGTGTTGGGCCGCAGTGCCATGAATACAGTGAACTAGTATATACCATGAACATGATGTGGTTAAAGGTGGGAAGTAGACCCGAAGCGCAAGCTGTTAAAAGTGTACGTGTGCCACCTCTCGTTTAGTCCTTGGAATGTCCGCTGGATGGCGGTGTTTCTATATGAGGAATATATGATTAAAAGATGCGAGATGGTGGTACTTGGAGTGTTGAATAGATGGACGAACGGACACACAGACAGATGCATGAATGGACGCATGAACGGACGCAGGGGCGGATGCATGGATGAACGCAGGAACGGACGCACGCACGGACGGGCGGATGGACGCATGGACGGTCGCACAGACGGATTGAAGCAAGAACGAATAGACGGACAAATGCTTCGCCCCACTCTCCGTCATTCACTCCGTGGATATGCTGCCAATTTTTTAAGTACTTCAGCTGGTTTTTCGAATACCCTTCCTACAGAAGGAATCACTTCATCACCCATTCAGTATTTTTCTAGCTCACTGTGCCAGTACGTTCCTTTGCAATGAAAAATAAAACAAAAAACAAAACAGAACTTTGTTTTCTGTCGTGTATTATGTTCCATTCGACCTGTTGTTGTGTTTATTTT
>WOVY01003878.1:0-40159 GCA_013436015.1 Rhipicephalus annulatus | reverse complement strand
TTTAGCGCCACAAAGATTATGCAGCGAACCAATGTTATAAATGCGAAATTGCATAAGGATAAGGTGAAAACTGCACCCTCAACGAGGATGTACAGAACGCACAGGGTGCAGGCGTCATTCCTTCTGCCCGTGCTTTTCAAGTGCGAGCTGTTTCACACTCGTTCTGACCAACCAACTAGATGGAGATGTGTTGTTATAGTGCAAGAGGATGCTCCACGGAAACTAGGTTTGTCTCATACTCTGTGTGTGGTCTTTCAACCTATATGTTGCCCGTTCAAGAGTTCGTGCAGACCAGATTGTGTAAAACAGGACCGTGTAAAATGGACCGTGTAAATAAAATAAAATGGACCATGTAAATAAACAGGATCGTGTAAAATGTCGTTTTCGTGTGCAACTGTAGTTGTGGTTGTGCTGAAGACCTTTCTTTATATACACTACATAACAAACTTCTCCTTTAGAGTCGAGTGCATCTTCGGATCGATTGTAAATGTTTGCATATGCGAGGCCTTAAGTTTTATAAGAAATTCCTCAGTGTGTCACGAGGAACTGTGTGTTCAGCGAAAATTTGTATATCATTATATACAACTCTTAAAGCCTCGTCTACAACTTTATGTCAGGTTGACATTGAGCAGAAAACGAGGAGTGGCAGCAGCCCCCAGAAAGAGCAAGCACCCTCCAAGCTCCCGAAGCTCTCTTCGGCACGAACAGCAAGGTCACTGTGTGGCATTGAAAACCATTGCAAGGAGTGCCTTATCAGTACACTGTGCTGCTCTTCATCGCAGAAGACGAAGTTGACCACTCCAGAGGAACTTAACGCTGTGTATTGTGAGTGCTTCAGTGGTATTGTTTTTGTCCAGCCAGCAGTTAAGAAATCATGTGTCAGATTCAGCCAGGATGGCTAGAGGGAGTCGGGCAGGCATGTTTGGACATTTGTCTAGCCAAGTAGTGCCAATTTTCGCACTGGTCCTGTTGGAGTTACTGCCACAATCACAGAAGCTACGTCACCTCCCTATATGTACAGATGTGTCGGGGAAGATTAGCTGCATTAGGTTTTTCTATAACTTATAGCTGCCAACATTCTTCATTATACAGGAGTTTTGTTCCTCTCTTATGGGTGTGAAGCCCTCTACAGAAAAAAATGCAACACGTATACTTTCAGAAGACTCGAAGGCCCTACTTGTAGGTTTTTTCGGCTTGTATCATAAGCACCTCGTTTGGGGTACATGAACATTTTATAAACATGTACAGCGAAAATTCTGGGTGGCTGGTCGTTTTGTCGTTATCTTGTTCCTCGCAGTATTCTTCAGCATGTTGTGCATTACGTTGTCAATCTGGTTCATGTGCATAGAAGACATTACTAAGTTTCAGGCTACAGTATAAAAAGCCTGGAAGCAAGCTATCAATAATTTTTTAACAGAGTTGCCTAATCTGATACATGATACATCACTAAACTTTCGTGCGTATTCATCAATGTAAGCTCGTCTTAGTGTTATCCAAAATGAAGATGTGAGTCGACAGATGGAAACATCTAGTGGGGTAATCAGGGCGAACAGTAGAAGTGCTTCAGACAGGCTGGCCGATGTTGCGATAGGAGGACCTATTTTTAGAAGTCACCTTGTCATCCTTGGCGTGTTAGTAAATGGGGTCAGTAATGACATCATCTTTTGGTGTAGGCGTGTGTGCCTGTTGGAAATGTTTGTCTGAAAAAAAAACCTATAACGCAGAAAAGTGCAGCCCTTGCTTCTTTTCAAGTTAGGTTGCGCTGATACAAAGTGTTCTCCTGTCGGAGGTTGGGGGTAAGGGAAGCAAAAAAAAGATACATGATAGAAAAGAAGAAAAAAGAAGAAAGAAAAGGGAAATGCAAAGTAAATGTAGTGCTACAATGCTCCTACTTTGCATCCCCCCTTTTCTTCTTTTTTCCCTTGTTTTCTTTTTTCACCTTTTTTGTTACATTTGCATTGACCCATCTAGTGCATGAATCATTGACACATGGCTTTGCTATAGCAAAGATGCATTTGTGGTGTTGGATTGAACAGTGCATTGTACTTCATTTAGTTAATTACAGACTGATCAGTCTTGCAATAAGTGCGTCCTGTCTATCACCACACATGTTCAAATGAAAAGTTTGTGCTTGGCTCTTAGTATGCTGGTATATAGCTTGTGTCTTGAACTACTCAAAATGAATGTTATTTTGCTGCTGTTTATGGTAATGAATTTATCCAACATGAAAATATTTTGCCTTGTGAACTTTGTCGGACCTGCCTTTCTTTTTCTTTCCTATGCAGGCATTGTATGTGAGGGAGGCAGTAACAGAGAGGTGATAGCTTGAGCTTCGGAAGAATAAATGCTGGCAGTGAGGCAATTACACATCAAACATCCCAGCCATTTTGTCAACCGTCCTAAATGTGTTTTCAAAAAAATATTGTGCTCGTTTACTGTATTGAAAACAGCAAAATGCTAAAATATATCGCAGAGAACAAAATATTAGGCCACGTTGGTGCCTTCTGAACTTCCCAGGATGTCGTCTGGGTGTTTTTTGTAAAAAGTAAAAAGTGTTTCAAAAATACTGCCTCTTCTACACCAAATTCGGTCTGGGTAATAAGTAAAGGTGATTGTGTGTAGTGCATGAAGCTCAGTAATATAAGTGCAATTTTTTCGCCCCATCAAAAGCAAGGAATCGGTTCTCTTTATATGGCAAGTTATATGATTACACTTTCTCTTAAAGTAGAAATGAATTTTTGAAGTTTTCTTATGATGGCTGTTTTCTGCATTTGATATACGACAGCTTCCGTTCCGAACTTCCCCATGGCCCTCAATAGGAGACTTCAAAAATCATTTTCCTCATTTAAACAAAATTGTAATGATAACACTTGCCATGTAACAAGAACTGTTTATTTGCTTTCAACTTACACATAAAAGTAATTTTCAATTAGACAAACACACAGCTCAAATTGCATCTCAATGTGGACAAAAACGATTATATAGTGATATTTGTAATCTGGAGCTAACATTATTTTTTTCGTGAAATATAACTTCTGTGCAGTGAGTATTTGTGGCTCAAATATTCATACAAAATGCAGTATTGCCATACTAGAAATGCAAACGATAAGCAGTTTGGCTGAATTCTTCAAAGCCTATGTAGCGGAAAAATTGCACTAATGTTACTTGGCTTCAAATACTTTAAGAAGCATCTTTACTTAATATGTAGATCAAATTTTATATGGCAAGAAAAAGCGGTACTTTGAAATTTTTCTCACAAATAACACCCGCACGACATTCTGCGAAATTCTGAAGGTACCCACGTGACCACTACTTTTTTCTCTTTAAAACATTTCTGCAAATAACTATTTTCAGAAGAGTAAATTACCATCATTTTTTAAACTATACATCTGTGATGGTCGCCAGGCAGTATGGTTTGTATGTTTGGTGTAGAATAGCCCAGTGCAAAAAACAACAAATGGCTGAGCATCCTTTGACGCTCGGGCAATTTCGAAAGCATTTGTTTGTTCGCAACAATTCAGTTAAGCCCTTGTCTTTATGCTTAGGCCCAGAAACAAAACACAAGTAACCAAAGTAGTCCTAAGAGTCATGTAGTCTCGCTGTTCCAAGGCTTGTGGAGCCTAATTTAGTGCAAGCTTCACCATTTTTTAAAAATTCAGATTCAACCAACAGGTTTTGGAGGCACAGTGCATTTTCAGCTAACTTGTTTCACACCAGTTACTTAGATAAAAAGCGGAAAGTCGAGGTAAAAATACCACTTTAAAGGCATTGCAGGTAATAACAAAAAGGACTGCTTTCTTTTTTTGTGTGGTGCTTTGCCTGAACGCTGTGCTTTTTGTGGTATAGTTCATTGTCTAGTGAACATAGGCCTTAAAAACTATCATTAGCCATGTTGAGGTCGATTTCTTGGTTATAGTCATAGTAGCCGTATTAAAAATTATCACTTCAAACTTGATTGTTCTTTTGAAGATTTTTTCCTTGCATAAAGATATTTGAGAGTCTTAGTCAATTTTGTTATAAGAAAACGTGATGTCATAATAGGGTCACTTTTTGTAGAGTCGTTCAGTTCTACCTTATTTTTTACATTCCTAATAGAGCAGTTATTTTCAATATCGGTATTTAAAATGGAATGAGCATGCTGTATGTAGTAAGGTGTAAGCACTTACATATAGCACATGCACCCAACTTTTCTGTTGGCAGTTTATTTCTGTTATTCTTGATTTATATTTGTAGTTTCACGTCAGAAAACCACTATATGATTATGAGAGACGCCGTAGTGGAGGGCACTGGAAACTTCGACCACTTGGGGTTCTTTAACGTACACCCAAATCTGAGCACACGTGCCTACAGCATTTCTGCCTCCATCGGAAATGGAGCCGGGGTTTGATACCGCTACATGCGGGTCAGCAGCCGAATTTCTGTTATTCTTGCTCCCCTATATGTGTGCAGTTCGGTTATAGTTATCTGGCTACCACAGATTTTTAGTGGCACCTGCCTGGTCCTGCTTGCTTTCATGGTGATCTGAACCTTCATAAGTTGCATAGGTTTAACTCTCAAAATTGTTCAAGATGCCAATTTTGTGCACAAACTGTATAGTATAAAGGCAGCATATGTACATGCACACACTATTAAATGTACATTGAGAGCTTTCACTTGCAGTTCCTAAAGTTTTACTACTGTGCAGGAAGCATTTAAATCATACTTTCATAAGGACATATTAATCGATTATCTCTACCATTGAAAATCGTGACAACCTAGTTATTTTCACTGTGATAAGCATGCTGTTTTTTTGATGTGGCAGAACTAATTTATACACTCATTCCTTCTATTATTCACATATGCATAACATGAAGGATTGTGTGCCTTACATGTTCAGTTTCATTCTGTGTGTTATATTTCTTGTGTATGTAAACTATTGTGCTAACATGTGTCTCTGACATTATTTGTGCCAATTATTTTCATTTCCAGGTGCCTATGAAGGACACATAAGTTCCATAGCAGTGACCTTCGAAATTTGCAGTGGTGCCGGAGCCTCAAGCAGCATTTCGCCGATCTCCACAAGGCATTCATGAGATAAACACAGCGCCACACTTTCACAGTGCTATGATTATTATTTATGTTTAAACATTTCGTTCTAAAATTGCTGTAACATTGTGCCACCATCCTGTGGCTTAGGTGGAGCTCGTGAAATTACAGTGCAGTCACCTCATTTGTGTACGATCAACACTGCAATGTCACTGTTCACAGCTGGAGCATACAGACAAATAAAAAAATATATTGATTGTAGCAGGGCTGATGTGTATATTCATGCTTCTCTATTGATACTGATAACTTTATAAGTTATTTAAGTCTTGCATAGAACACTGCATTAATGTGTTGCAATGTAACCACCATTTATGATCGCTAGCATGTTAATTTAGTAGTTTTGTAATGTATTTTATTTAAAAGGTAATTTTGCTTCCGCATCACGACAATTAGAAAGATGCCGATGATTCAGTCCCTCATCATGCACATTTAAGAAATATTGTGATTTGTACACAGTATTGCATGTACTCAAGATGTGGACGTCTATTCAATTTACACATTATATTGCTTTGCACTAGATTCAGACATAACATGCACACATTTCAGTAATTTCCGCATGATACGTCTTTCCATAAGATGCGGAGTCCGCATCATACGTCTTATGCGGAGTCCGCATCATACGTTTTATGCGGAGTCCGCATCATACGTCTTCCATATTCCAACAATTCCGTACTTGAGGTCTCCGCATCTTACGGAACGTTTCAGTAGGGTCTGCGGGCAATTTACGTCTTGACCACGCCAGCGGCCTCGCTAGGCCTTGTGACCATGGCAACTCCCAGTAGAACGGACGGCCGGCTTCACTCCGCAGCCACAGCGGTGGCGGACACCCTAACTGAATATGATCCTCAGAGCATGATGTGGGCCAGTGCCCCTGCTTCGGACAGTCAACAGGAGCTGCCCGAATCCTTCAAGAGCACCACACTTGCTGCCGCGGTCGCTCGCCGAGAGCAGACGAGCAACGCTGTCACGGCAGCCTCCGCTGACGAGGCGTCCCTGGCCGCAGCTGCCATTGCGGACGCTGGCGCCTGCTCCCCAACACTTTCGCTGCCTGCGACGTGCCGCGTGGGCCCACAGCGGAACACTGAAAGCCTTTGTGGCGACCTAAACCCCTGCCGAATCCGAAAGTGACGGACTTTGTCTTCGTGCTCAAACCCTGGACTGAGCTGTCCCTCGCCGACAAGTTCCCCGAGAACGGGGCCGGACGCGCACTCATCACTCACCTCGAAACGACGGCGACGAAGCTAATCACTGTTGTGATGATGCGGGAACAAAGCCTGATGCTAGTGTACACCTGAAACCCGCACATAGCGGACAAACTTCTCGGTGAGTTTGCAGTTCCCTCACCGGATGGACTGGTGCTCCTTTTTAGGTACTTGTGCGTGGAGACTCAAGACTTCTGTTCTTGAGTGGTGATAGGGCGAAGCTCAAACACCGAAGATGCTCCTCGTGAGAGCCTTTATTGGCCCGAAGGTGACATTCTACACGTGCGGTGACTTGGCAACTCAAATAAGGTGCGCCTCATCTTTTCCGGCAAGGTGAAGCCGAAGTACGTTGTATACGACGCACTGCTCATTCCAGTGCTGAAATACAAAAAACTGTTGCAGCCTGTGGTCAGTGCGGCGCCGATGGACGTCGATCCGACGCCAGTCCCGGCCCCAACCAGAATTTTGTGGCATCTGCCAAAAAGCGGTGCCGCTCACGGATGGCGCTTGTGCTTTTCATGAGTGTACGCCTTGGAGCGCTCTCTGTGCTGGATCCCACATCACCTGGAACCGGGGCTGTAACGAACGCTAGAGAGCGCCGCCATCTAAGCCGCCCCCTACTGCATCGGTAGGTCAAGCCGGCCGCAAGAACAGTAGTCGTCGGTGCCGACATAAATCGGTTCTCGGTCGTCGCCACAGGTGGCTCAGCCCATTGCCATCAACCCTCTCCCGCTCTGATCCCTGGCACGGTGGCTCCGGGGCCTGCACGACGAGGCATAACTACGGACGGACCTCCAGCCACAAGGTCTACTCAAAGCAGCCTTTGCCCTCCCCCACCCAAACAGAAATCGTCGTTGCATGGAGTCAAACCCACAGTCCTGGGAGATCCTAAGGTTGCGCGGCGGGCTCCTTGGTTATTCATGTTGTTCGAGGTATAGCACATCCCGGACGGGACAGAGAAGAAGAGACAGAACACATACACGGTGCCGTGTATGTGTTCTGTGTCTTCTGCTCTGTCCCGTCCTGGATGCGCTATACCTTGAACAACATGAAGATTAATCGTGGACCGAATGCGTCCGACAAGGACCTCAGGTGGGCGACTCAGGTGCGGGAGCCTCTCCGCCACACCCTCGGGGATCTCTCAACCCAAACCGCCAGCCCCTTCCACTACTGCGCTGGGCCAAAATTTAATTCCAAAGCTGGCAGGCACAAGTTGCTTCTTTATTGCAGGCGGTAGAGTCGCTTGCAAACCGCTCGTCCTCACATAATCCCACACATAATGGACAAATTTCAGAGGCGATGAATAGTACCCACCCGAGCGCGCGGACACCGCAGTGCATCTCGCCCCATTTGAGGCGCGCATTGAAAGCTTCAAGGTCCAGCTGGCATCCGCAGTGACAACGATCGAGGATCAATTAGCTGCCACCTCCAAACCGTTTTCGACCGTTCTCCGGGCAAAATTGTTCCTCACATGACTCAACTCTCTGTTGAGACTCACCGTCTTAAGCTTAAACGGGTGTCTAAATCTCGAGCACGCCGGCCCTTTCCCAGATAGCTGAACTAGACGCACACTTTGGCAGTTCAACTGCGACGTCGCAAGCGAGTACAGGATTGAGCAGAGAAGCCTCTATGGCCCATTTGGCTCTCCCGGAGACCTCCCAGACATTTATTTTTCATGATAGCGGGCAACGGCTCTAGATCGTGTCGCCTCCGCGCAAATTCGGACCCTTTTACAATCCTACAGTAGAATTTTTGAGGATTTGGGGCGCGCTTTAAACGGGCTGCTCTTCGACTTCACTTAGAAACGTATGCGCATTCGGCCGTGGTAGTGGAACTTCAGAAGTCGGGCGAGCACGCTGCCCCCCCCCCCGAATTATGCCGTGTACCAAAGGGATGCACAGACCGCACTCTGCGTGCACAGAAATTACACCGCCAATCAGTGGATCTCGACTGCAATCCGCCTTACTCCTACGTTATGAATGATTTCCTCCCACTTGGAAAACAGGGCTCGTCAGTACATGTCCTGAACATCTACTGTTTTCCGAAATTGCCTAATGTAACTTACGCTCATGTATCTACCAAAGCCCTAACCGCGCCAGGCAGTCATTGTAGGCGATTTTAACGCCCCTAGTCCTCACTGGAGTCACCGTATAGAGGATCGGCGTGGAAGAAAGTTGGCGGAACTTATTTCCACCCTGGGACCCACTATACCTACAGACCCTGCACACCCGACCCGTATTAGTAACTCTGTAACTCGAGACATGTCCCGATTTCACACTTACCAAGCACATCAAGTATGAAGAATCGTTAAACACCGAAAAAACAGTCAGCAGTGACCTTTGATTTTTTTCAACTACGATTTGAACATATCCCCTTAACCGTCCTCACCAACAAACGAAACTTCCGAACTGGGACAAGTTCCGTTTAGAGTACAAGACTCTGGCACTCATAGCTGAACAAGGCTCGGCCGCTTGTTCCCACCACCTTGCGACGTCCCTTCGCCAAACAGAGCAGATGGTTCAGCTCTCAGAAGCCACACCGGCGCTGGATAACCATCACCATTGGCTCTCGGAGGCTCGGCATAACCTAGTCCGCCGATTACGCCGACAAAAGCATAAACGTCAGCTCAAAATTCGCATTGCATCGCTCATTCAGGAAGCATCCGAGTACGCGGCCCAGCTCGCTGACTTCGATTGGGTTAAGTGCTGCAAAGATGTCGCCAAGCATATGTCAAGCTGCCACACGTGGGTGTTTTTGAGGCCCTCATCAACCCTAGCCAAACGTGCGCAGAAACAAAAAAGCATCTTCAACGCGCACTTTACGCCTGCGTGATTGACGCAGATAACTTGGCACATGCTCTTAGAGGTAAATATCTCCGTGGCCGGTTGAATCTTATCGAACCAGCGATCACATATGCGGGCTTAAAGAACGTAGACTTGGATCGTTGCTTTCAACTCCATGATCTGAAGGCAGGCCTGTCCAAAATGAAGTGAGGAATGGCGCTGGGTAGAGATCTAGTGACGGTAAGGCTCCTAGCCAGTCCTCTCAGACTCGGCATATCATCAGCTTCTCGACTACTTCAATCAATATTTGGGGAGGGGCATGCACCACTGCCAAGTGATTGGAAAACGGCGCTAGTAACGTTTATTCTCAAACCAGGCAAGTCAATCGAAAGTCTATGACCCATTTCTTTAAATTCGTGTATGAGAAAGCTTATAAAACGATGGTTAGGGATCGGCTCTCCGATTACCTCAAGGCCAGCCACACCTTTGCAGACACTATGTACGGTTTTCGACCACATCGCTCTGCTCTGCTCAGGACATACTCCTGCCACTCCATCGTAAAGTCATTGAGCCGATCAAGCATCCTAGCAATGATAAGGTAGTCCACGCCCTGGATATCAAAGGGGCTTTTGAAAACGTCACACACGAAATCATTCTTACGCATCTTTCCCAAAGAGACTGTGGACACAATGTTTCAGGTACGTCCGTCAGTTCCTGACGGAACGGCATACGTACCTCCACATCCAAAACAGGGAGCGAGGGCCATATTCTCTAGGTAGTCGAGGAACACTACAATGAGTGGTCCTCTGTCCTCTTCTGTTTAACCTCGCCATTGCTCATCCCCCCCTGGCTGAAGGTTATTCCCGGTGTAGGCCATGCTATGTGCATCGATGATATCACGCTCTGGGCAACCCAGGGTTCTCTTGGCATCATTGAGGTCAGCCTGCAACAAGCAGCATTGGTCGTGGATGACTGCACTCGTCGCTGCGGCCTCGAGTGCTCTCCAACAAAATTGGAGTATGTACACCTTCGCTCCAAAACCAAAAGACCAGACAGAAATTGAAATTTCGTTGCACACTGGGACAATCTCGGAACGCGAGGAAACCCGCGCCTTGGGGAATTTTTAGCACAAGAGCAGAATAGCTGCCACAACCCTGCGTAAGCTACGTACGGTCGGAGATCAAGTAGGCTACATGGTTCGTAGGATCTGAAACAAGTGAGTGGGTTTCAGAAGCCGCGACACTCAGCGCTTCGCCAACGTTTTCGTGACGAGCCGGATCCTGTATTCGAAACCCTACCTACGTTTGCGCCAATGTGATGTAAACACACTCGAATGCATTTCCCCAAGTTATACAAGCGTGCCCTAGACCTCCCGATCTCTACCGCTAACCGACGCCTTGGAAATTCGGGTATGACCAACACCTACGGGGAACTCAAACAGGCCCATCTCAACAACCAGTACCTGTGGCTTACCAAGTCGCACGCTGGGGAATATCTCTTACACCGTCTCCATATATCCTACACCTATAAAGCATAAGAGCGAACCACGATCCCCGAAAACTGGCGTAGTGCTTTGGTTAATTACCTTCTGTCCCATAACACGGCCAAGGACACTTACGAAGGCAGGCGAACTGCGTAGGTTACAGCTTTGCAAGGATGCTATCCATCGCATTTTCGAGTATTCTACACGGACGCGTCTGGCCCTCACCACTGGAGGTGAGGGCCAGACGCGTCCGTCTGGGAGGCAGCTCACCACGGGAAGCAGCTGTAGTCCATCAAAACGTTCCCGTTCAAGGACTCAATTTCGAACCCCGGACACTACTCCCACGGAAGAATTCACCATAGCTCTCGCCGCAGTGGACCCCACATTCAAGATTATTGTAATGATACACAGTACTAGGCTGGGGTGACAGCCATCTTCTTTATTTCTAATCTCTTCTTCCTCCTCGTCTCCCTCCAGCCCTGCCTCACGTCCACGTACACTCCCCCTCTTTGAAGACTCATCCCTCCTGGGGTGATACATGAAAACGTTTCCAATGGTCGCAAATTCCAGCACACCATCATCGTTGGTGTAACCGACCCTCTTGAGAACGCCATGTTGCACTGCGATCTGCACCACGCGATAAGGTCCCATGTACACCTGCTTTGTGCCGGGAAGGCCTTTTCTGACAAGCACCAGATCGTTCAGTTGTATCTGAGGTATCCGCGTGTTGGGGCGACAGTCAAAGTTCCTCTTCATACTTTCCCGGTATCGCTGGTAAGGCTTCCGAAGTTTTTCGTTTTTCGCACAATTGCAGGCGGTGTGCAATGCAAAGTTCTTGATCAGCAGAAAGCACAGGTACCTTTCCAAAAGCTGCAAAATATGGGCTACAGCCGATGCTCACAGTGTGCGACCGATTGTGAAGAGCGACAGCTGCCTCCAAGCAGCACTTCCATCCACCCTGAAAACCTGGATACATTGAAATGAACTGCTTCAAATCCCGAATGATTCTTTCAGCCATGCCATTTCCTGCAGGATGGTACGGAGCGCAGCGTCGCAATACAACTCCTCGTTCCTTCGCCCAATCTTGCAAACGCTGACTGAAAAACGCTGGCCCATTGTCTGATATTACTATTTTCGTATTCATGAACATCTCTCGACTCAAAACAGCGATCACACTATTTGCGTCTTCCCTTCCCGACCATGCAGCCACTATTCTTGTGCACTGGTCTTTTGCCACTAGGAAAGACTGCGTTCTTCTTACTCCTGCAGCCTTCTTCTTGAGCTCTGCAAAATCCAGATGAATGACTTCAAATGGTACGTCGGAATGTTGAGGCAAAACCATCTCGTCTGTTCTCTGAAGGTACTTGGCTTTGTGAACTTGACATTGATGACAAGCCTGAGCATACCGTTGAACGTCCTCTTTAATGTGTTTCCACTGGAAACGCAGAATCTTCTGATATGTCCTCCAAAAGCCGTCATGTCCACCTGAGTGCAGGGAGTCGTGATAGAGCTCCAAACTTCGAGGCACCATTGTTTCTGGAACTGTCAAATTTCTGTTATGGAACCTAAGTTCTTTAGTTCCCTCCCACAACAATGTTGCGTTGACAAAAGATACGGGTGTTGCAGTAGGTCTCCAGCTTGCAAGCGGGCATCGTTCCTCAGCTCGTGTGGCCCCAGTATTCCCTGCAGCAGGTGTCATGGGTGGACGTTGGGTTCCTAGGTCCTGGAGGTAGAGGTTTCGCATTGCCTGCAGAAGTTCTTCGACCGTCTTGGGTCCTCGCATTTGTATCTGCTTCTGGAGGTCCGGACTTAAACCATGAATGATAAGCGGAACCACAGACGTCTCAGGCAAAGATGAGTCCGCCAGCTGTAGCAAGCGCCTTTTCTCATAGAAATAGCTGAGTGCAGATCCAGACTTGTATTTGAACGTGATTGCTTTGTCTCATAGAAACACCTTGTTCTTGCTGAAGGAGCTCAGAAAGCTTGCTTTCCACTAAGTCTATGATTTGTAGCGTTGAGACGCCATTCGTACCAACTCTTTGCTATGCCCGAGAGGAATAGTCGCATGTTTTTCACTTTATCTTCGTCGCTGTGCCAGTAGTTTTCATTGCATGCATACTCGTAAAACGTGAGCCAGGACTCGGGACTACTAGACTCTCCGTCAAACATGTCTGGCTTCACTTGTTCGCGACTCGGTCTGCTTAATCTTTCCGTCACGTGTACAAGCAAGCGTATTAAATCAATTTGCTGCCAAATTCTGTTCTTGGTGCAGTTCAAGAAACTTGTTGATCAGCTCGATGGAACTGTCAGGCGAAGCAGCGGTAGCAGTCTTCGCGTCGTTTCTTACTGGAGCCTGCACGAAATTCTCATAATCATGAAGTTTAATGCTGATCCTCACCGTTTTTTAGCAAGTAAATGGCCTGGAGTGAGCTTCATTTTAGTGCTTATATAGGAAACAAATGCGTCAGTGCTCACTGCTTACGGAAGAGCTAGTTCCTCTTCATCTTGAGGCGTTGCGGTCAAGATCTGGATGCCACCACGTTGATTTGCTCCAATGCTGAAGTCCACCCACATCTTGAATGTCCGCACAGAAAGTATACGCGACTGCGCCAATTTGTAATAATACACAGTACTAGGCTGGGGTGTCAGCCATTTTCTTTATTTCTAACCTCTTCTTCCTCCTCGTCTCCCTCCAGTCTTGCCTAACGTCCACGTACAATTATTATTACCGACTCAAAGAGGGCGTGCCGAAATCTTACAAAAGGTCGCATCACCAGTCAGGCTGCCCGAATCGTGAAAGGGTGTTATTATCTAGACTGCCCAAACACACGTTTAGTGATCTGGACGCCAGCTCACGCAGGACTAGTTGGTAACGAGGCTGCAGACGCCTCAGTCCGCGCACTTTATTACCGGAACCTCCTCGTCCTTCATCGCCAGATGATTCAAAAACTAATCCGAACACCTGCTTTCACGAAATTACACCACTGTATGGATCGAGCAGGCTCCAAATTCCGCCCCACCGTCGGGCCTAAATAAGGCGGACGAGCGCAGGATGTTACGCCTTTACACCAACGCAGTATTATGCCCGGCAATACTTGGGCGTTTGAAACAGACTTTCTCAGGGGAACGCCCAAACTCTGATGTTACGCTTGCGGGTACTTTACACGTGGTGTGGGTGTGCCCGGCGGTTCCCCCAATCTCTTTCCCTTCACCCCTTAACTGAGAGAGCTGGGAGGCTGCCCAGCTCGGTCTTGGAGGGTCAAAGAGCATTCGTGGCCAGGAGGCGTGCCGCCGCAGAAGCCACAGGGTCCTGCTGGACTAGACACTCCTCCTAGAGTTTATAAAGCATCCAGACTTAAGGCCGTCCCTATCTCTCTTACTTGTAAATAGAATAAATAAATGTTTTTCACCCCCACCACTACCACCAGAATACGGTGGACTCTAACAGCGCGCGTAGTGTAGGGGGCCTTCATGTGCGCGCGTTTCGGTGTTTTAAGGTGGGGACAACTTCGATCATGGTTGCTTACTACTGGCTAAACGACCGGCATACTTGACGGGCTCACATGTTGGTTCTCGAGGGTCGCTCATTTGAAATGAAGGCAGCGTGATTTTCAGCGAGAAGGGTGTGCTTTTTTTCTTTATAGAGCAATTTCTGAAAGCTGAAGGGTATTTTTTCTGAAGGTAACCACCGTTTTGTAGAACAGGAAAAACGTGTTAGTAAATCGAGTTAGTATATAATACTGTTAAAACAGTTCGTTTCTCCCACCTCGTAGACCAACCACATTGCCAGAGCGAGGATATTCAGAGAGCATATATTCGCGAGGGGGAGAACCTCGATGTGACTGTGAACACACTTCAATGTCGGCAGGGTATTTCTTAAGCAAAATCACCTTATCGCTGCAGACACCTCAAAGGCCTTGTAGTGCAGGGCTCGAGACTGTGCTGTAATATATCATAGTACCCATAACGACAAAAAAGGAGGATCAAACAACCAAGAAGCTCGCGATGTTCTCTGTAAACCGCATAACTCCGCTAGCCTGTTTCTCAAAGCCTGAATATTAGTTTTGTCTGGAATAGAATTTCTTGTAGCAAGTTTCGTTACTTCAAAGGAATCTGTAGAATGAACTGCTTCGAAACTCTACAAGCTGTAGGCATTGCCAGAAAATAGTAGGGCACTAAATCACATTACGCGGATCATCCCCTTTCCCCACCCCAAGACGGTATATTAGGCTGGAAGAAAAATGGCAGATCCCACGTACAGTGTGAATCGATGATATGCGAAGCACAAATGAGGAAGCTTGATTTGTCACTTTAAAATCAGCACAACGTTCCGAGGTGGAGGTAATTTATGACGTACATAACTTATATGTCATGATCATCAAGTTTGGACGTTTCATTTACTTTCGGCATTTCTTAAAGTCACCTGATGTCAACTTTGTTATATATCTAGTTAGTGAAATGGCTGCCAGAGTGCTATGAGCATAGGATGTTGTGATGTTTTACAACACATCCATATAATGATTATCACGTTTGAACGTGTCATTTACATTCGTCGTTCGTTAACGTCACGTACTACCAAATTAGGTAAATGTGAAACGAGTGAAACGGCCGCGAGAACGCTATCAGCATAGCTTGTAGTCACGTTTTACATGAAACACACATTATGATTATTAGGCTTAAACATGTCATTTACATTAGTCGTCTATTCACTTATCGTAATACCAAATGTGGTATATGTGGAGCTAGAGAAACGGCGGCAAGTGCGTCATGAAGCGCCCAATATACTGCGACGCAACGTTGACGCGCGCGCAGTCTGGGCGCAATGACGCCACGCTAGCAAAACGTGAGCACTCCAAGACGCCTGGCGCGGCCAGTGCGACCAGCGGTAGTTGACACGCCTCGGCGGCAACCGGCGCGAAATGCCACATGCTGCATTTCGCGTCGAAGACAATAACCAAAGAGTACCGCGTCTGCCTGTCTTCATCACGGTGGGACGCTGTGTGCGCTCAAATGCTCATGCGTCAAAGCAATGCAGCGCAGTACGCTCCTGCGAGTATATGGCAGGCAGATCTATATGAAAGTCAGTGGGCAATTAACGGGTTTCTACTAGGGGGATATCGGTGCCTGGCGTGACATTGCCGGCGTGACGCGATGAAACAAACGCCGGCGCCCACGTGCGCCGGATTACGCACGAAGTGTATTGGTACCTTGAGTGTGGTGTGTATTTATGTTCTTACATGACATGCATCCCATGATTTTCATTTTTTCACCATGCACATACCTTTGTCATCCATTCACGTGACGTAATACCAAATTTCGGCATACGTGAAGGTAACAAAACGGCCATGAGTGCCTCATGAGTGTTGACTGTAGTCATGTTGTTACATGACAAGCATGTGAAGATCATTATGTTTGAAAGTGTCATTCACCTATGTCATTCCGTTTGCCGGACGTAATCCCAGATTCGGTGTATGTGAAGCTAGCGAAACGGCCACGAGCGCATCATGAGCGTAGTATGTAGTCATGTTGTTACAAGGCACGTATCCAATAATTATCGTGTTTGAACCACCCGAATACCTTTGTCATCCACTGATGTACCGTAATACCAAAATTGATATATATATCGCTAGCAAAACGGCTGCGCGCGCATCATGAGCGTGGCATGTCGTTATGTTTTTACATGACACGCGTCTCTAATTATCGTGTTTTTAGCACTCGCATACCTTCGTCATTCATTCATGTACGTAATACCAAATTTGGTATATGTGACGCTAGTGAAACAGCCGCGAGGGCATCATGAGCGTCGTATGTAGTCATGTTGTTGCATGACGCGCATGTCTTCATTTTTATGATAGCGTCTCTCGCTTGTGTTCGCTATGCAATCATGTCATACCATACCAGTTTCAATTATGTCATGTGAACGAAACCACCACTAGAGCAGCAGAACCATGAAATTTGTATTATCACATTCTTGACATACATGTCGTGATTTTTATTTTATGACTGGTCAGTTATGTTCGTCATGCAGTCATGTTATGTAATACCAAGTTCTGTATCGATACCATTATCCAAACGGCCTGGAGAGCTAAAAGTCTTAAGCGGCTACACAAATAGATAGATAGATAGATGGATAGATAGATAGATATATAGATAGATAGATAGATAGATAGATAGATAGATAGATAGATAGATAGATACGCTCAAAGTGTCCGAAGTTCGCCAAGAAATTATTCGAATTTAAAAGCAAAGAGAGCAACAAGAGGCCAATGAAGTTTTTCCAGGTCAAATTTTATTGCAAACAGCATTCGAACAGCACCTCACCTTAATTTCTTCAAACCGTGCTGTCTTCTTTGCTGGAGGCACATATGTGTTTTTGCTGTGGGCCTAAAATAAAGCAATAGGGTGAAAAGTCACACACGGCACCGACCATATACGAAGTCCATGCATATTTTTTCGACTAGCAATAAATAAAAACTGAGTTCATGATTTTAAATCGTCTTTGTGGCTGGTTTTAAAAAAGGATGACAAGATTAACTACGCAGCACCGATCTCCCACAAAGCATATTTGAGTTATGGGCCAACAGCCGACTTGCATAGTGCGCATACACTGCACCGTTCCGGGCCGACAGACAGACAGGACGACAGATGTGCACGAACAGTAATTCTGTCGCATTTTATGGTATTAAAGTGAAACCCTTATTGACATTGTTGAGCGAGTTTTGGTGCAGTTCTGCGTGTCATTGAACGGAAGAACGAATACCTCATCACAAGCCCCACAAATTTTAGTTGTGTTGCAACTGTGCAAGACTACAAAAGTCTACAGGGAAACGCGTTCATTGGATCGCCTTTCTACCTCTCCAAATCCTTTTCTTCAATGACTGAGGTGAAAGTTCAGGAACGCGAACATCTGCTAGCAAAGGAAGACATGAATGCGAGTGTCTGTTGGTGGTTTACGGCCTTTGCGTCTCCCCCTACGAATGCGGCAACGACTTCGGATACCGATGAAATGCAGATAGTGAATGTATGCAGGACCACAGGTTGGACTAGGCATATCATTTTTTAGTGAACTGCGATTGGAGTTCTCAGATAAACAAGCACACTCAAATTAACCAGCTTTTTCTCGGATAATCCGGCGTAGCCGAACGAGCCTAATGAATTTTTACTGTGAAAATGTCCCTGTTTACTTTGCTCCACGTGCTTTTCTTCGCAAAAATAGGCTAATATTTCCGCAAAATAGGCAGCGATATGCTCAATTCACTCGCAGTACAACGGGTACTCACCTGACAAAAACGGGGAAAAGTAGACGGCTCCAAGCAATCTCGCTTCACTTGTGTAATCAAGCGTTTCTGTCGGCCAGAGGAAGTCGGAAAGCGGGACAGTCTCCTGATGGTTTAAGCACTACGGAACCCAGCACCCTGGCATTCCCACTCTAAATTCCTTGTAGATTTGCTTATCGCGTAGATGGTGTCGTAGTGGAAACTAGGTCTATGGTGTAGTGAAACGCAGCTCATACCGCAGCTTTTACATTCACGCCAACATGCAGCTGGTGCAATGCGGCGGAGCAGGAACGCTTGGCCTAAGTGAGTGAGTGAGAACAACTTTATTATGGTCAAGTGCAGACGCTGAGGTTGCCACGCGTCACCCGGCTACTCAGACGTGGGGACCAGCAGGTCTAGCCTGACGGCCCTGCCGCGGGCACACTGGACGGCCCGGATTTGGTCCTGAAGCTCTGAGCTGTGCAGAAGCGCATCCCACTCGGGTTGCTATAAGTCGGTCCAAGCGACCCGCACTCCCAGAGCATGTGTGCTAATGTAGCGGTCTGCCTGAAAGCGGCGCAGGTGGCATCGGAGAATTTGTGAGGATAATTGCATTTAGGTATGCTAACGACGGGTAAATGGGTTTGAAGTAAGCGCAACGAGACGACCTGTGCTCTATTGAGTTTTGAATGTGGCTTTGGGAATGCCCCGCCTCGCCATGTAGTAATACTTGGTAATCTCGTTGCGTGTAGTAGGTGTGTCCTTATGTCCTACGTCGTCGGCACTGGAGCCGTCGCCCAGGTCGAGAACAGCGCGGTCAGTGAGCGCGCGCGCTGCTGTGTGGACCGACTCGTTCGGGTTCAGTAGAACGCCGTTTACGGAGCCGACATGCGCGGGGGAACCAATGTATGGTGTGAGGGACAATCGTATCGCTGGTGGAGCTGTTCAAGATCCTGGCTGCCTGTGTTGATATGCGGCCCTCTTCAAAGGCTCTGACGGTGGAATTTGGAGTCGCTTTACACCTCTTCGCACCGACCATTTAGAAGAGCGAATGCGATGGCCACTTGGTCGGACGCCTGGGGGTTCGTTGTGCGTACCGTGGCGTAGTTCGTAGTCGAACTCGTCGGGTCCACGAACACCGCTGCGAACTTTTTGCCATCTCGATATGCTGCATCGTCAACGAATCTTGCTTTTACGCCACCTTTTCCCAGTTGCTTCAGTAGAGCCATCGCTCTTGCCAGACGACGTCCCTCATTGTGTACAGGGTGAGTGTTGTGGGGTATTTATTTATTTTCGATACTGCCAGTCTCATTTCGAGACCATAGCAAGTGGGCGTACAGATTGTACATGCAGGTGGTACATTAACAGCGCAGAAAACAGAAACAGGAATGTAGTGAAATGTAGAAATGTAGTGAAATGGTATTGGAGCAACAATGACGTTTTACTGTATATGTTTTGATATACGCACGCTATTTGTTTTCAGCTCTATAGGGTTAAAACCTAGCTCGCCAAGTATGCGCCGCCCAGCCGTCGTAGTGGACAAGCGAGCCAGCTGTGAGCGTTGCTGCGCTTCCGCTATCCTGGCAGCAGAGTTGTGCAGACCGAGCGCGAGCAAGTTTTCGGTGTGTGTGTGTACGGGAAGCCCCAGTGCTTTCTTGAAGACCTTTCTGATAATCACGTCGAGTTTGTCCCACTCCGACCTAAGCCAGTTGTGCATGGCAACGGTGTAGGTAAAGTGGCAGAGCACAAACGCATTGATGAGCCTCAACAAATTGTCTTCCTTAAGGCCTCTATGTCTCCCGGAGACTCTTTTGATGAGTCGAAAAGCGTTGTCAGTCTTGCTGGCAATCTTCCGCAGAGTGGTGCCGTTGCCACTCTTCGCTTCAATACACATGCCGAAAATCTGGATGATGTCTACCCTCGGGCTTTCCTCCCCGTCACTCGTGTAAATGTGTATATCGCTTTCTTTGACTGGTTTCCATCCCTTTGGTCGGCCACCTCGTTCTTTTCTATAGAGAGGGAGCTCCGACTTGGTGGGTGAGCGTCTTAGCCCCATTTGGCGCAAGTACGATTCCACCTCGGCGACTGCTTCTTGAAGGGCATCGTGCACCCGGCCTTCGCTGCCGACAACGCACCAGACTGTGATGTCATCGGCGTAGATGGTATGCTTGATGCCGTACACGCTAGCCAGTCTTTTCGACAGTCCGATCACGTAGAGATTGAACAGCACCAGAGAAATCACAGACCTTCTGAGGCGTGCCTCGATGTCCGAGTGGTACGTCCTCAGAAAAGAAGTTCCCGATGTGCAGCCTCGCTTTTCTTGCAGACAAGAAGGACTTGATGTAGTTGTACAGCCTGAGCCCAAGCTCGAGTTTCGCAACAGACTCCTAGATGAAATCGTGCTTGATGTTTTCAAAGGCCTTCTTTAGGTCTAGGCCAAGAAGAGCTTTTGTATCTCTGGAATATCCATCAAGGACTTGGTGCTTAATGAGTAGCATTGCATCCTGCATAGAAAGGCCGGAACAAAACCCAATCCTATTGTGCGTGTGAATCTCATCTCCCTCCAGGTAGTCGGTCGCTAAGTCTGTTGATAATCGCGTGCTCTCCCACCTTGCCCACGCACGACGTGGGGGATATGGGGCGAAGATTCTCAACGCTAGGAGACTTTCCTGGTTTAGAAATCAGTACGGTGTCAGCTAGCTTCCATTCCTCAAGAACCCTTCCCGTTTTCCATGCTTCATTGATGAAACCACTTAGGCGTGCTATGGATGCGTCGTTGAGGTTTCTGGGGGCTCTGTTCCTGATCCCGTCTGGCCCTGGTGCGGAATTGCAATTGAGCATTTGTATCACTCTCCTGATTTCAGCCTCTGAAAAGTCTTCGTATAGTTCAGGTAGAGGAGGGTCGCAATACTCTGAGAACACGCCGTCTTTGTCTTCTCGTTCGACCGGTAGGTACTTGGAAACTAATCGGGTAACGAGTTCGTCAACCCCTGGTTCTTTGGTGGCTTCGTGAAGGTCATGGGCTAAAGTGGGTCTCTGGTTGTCTCTAGTGCTGTATTCGTCCAAGAGGTGCTTCAGAAGGTGCCAAGAATTGCCATTTCTGATTTGACCGCCGACGGACTCGCACAGCTCGTCCCACTGCTGTTTGCACAGTGTGTCGTAATGTTGTTCGATTTCTTTGTTCAACTTTGATATTCTTTGCCGCAGCCTACGGTTGTGCCTGTGCTTCTTCTATTGAGAAAATAGAGCTGTCTTGGCTTCGAGCAGGTGGGCAAGCCTACTGTCCATCTTCTCTACATTTAAATATGTCGTTATCTTCGTGGTGGCAGTGATGGTATTTCTGCGGATGCCCTCGTACCATTCCTAGAAATTGTCAGAGAACTGGCCCTTTTACCGCGAATACTGCGAAAAAGATCCCAGTCAACCACCGTGAACTCTCCGACTCTGCTACGGTCCACTATAATAGAAGTTTGCAGAACGTAGTGCTCGCTGCCAAAATCCATGTGGGTGTTGGCCCATGTAGTCTTTTCCACATTCTTGATGAACGCGAGGTCTGGCGTCGTGTCTCTGGTCGCACAGTTGTCTATCCGCGTAGGAAAAGCCTTAGCAGTGATTAAGGTAAGGTCTAGTCCGGTGGCGTCCTGCAACAGGTCGCGACCTTTTCTCGTCTCATACACGTATCCCCATAAGCCATGTTGGGCATTGAAGTCACCGACTATGACAAGGGGCCGAGGACCGGCTAATTCAACTGCCCTCTCGAGCAACGTCTTGAACTGCTGGCGCCTGTGCCTGGGGTTACTGTAGACATTCAACACAAAAACACTGCTTTTCCGCTGATTGCTCCGTGGTATGTGAAGTAGGATCTCCACCATTACATATTCAATATTGCACCTGGCCATCTGCAAGTTGTGGGCGAGGTGTGTCAGGTTTTATTATTAGTGCGCAGACACCTCGTCCTCCTTACTGGCCAGGGACTGGCCTGTAACAAGAAAGGGGCGCTGCAGAGGCTAAGGTCTCTTGAGGGGCTATAATTTGAGGTTTCTTTGTTATTGTTCTAAAGTACTGCTTCAGGAGTGCTCATTTACCAGCGTACCCCCTGCTATTCCATTGCCAAATACAGACAGTGTCTTTATCGTTATCTATTATGGATTCTACTCTGATCTGCACTCTGGGGGGTCAGTGTGCCTCACAAAATCTGTTCCTCTTCGTAATTAGCTCCTGGGCTATCGACGTGTACGGGAATGGCCATTTCGACGTTGCCAGGCGACGCGCCCTGTGGCGCAGATTTCGGTAGTTTGGCGTGATTTTCTAGCGCAATGTTGCGCTCGTTCATTGCCCTGAGCGCTCTACTGGGTCACTGAGTGCAGCCTGCATCTGTCTAACACTCTTTGAGAGGCTAGCTACACTCCCTGCCACCTCTTAATGTTCTCTGTAATTGTAACCAGCGTTTCCTTAATCCCCTCGACTTGAGATTTCGTGTTCTTATGCTTGCTTACTACCGCTCTGCGTTTGCTTGCCATGAGCCCATCTCCAATAGGAGCCGGAACCAGCGTATTGGTGGTTTCGCCTTCAGTGTTCCTGTGCATCGTACTCAGCATTCTTTTAAACTCCGCCATTTCATTTGCCATTTTAGCAAGCGTATCGTAATATCTCCGCGTCTCTAGCATGCTGTGGGGACGGGTCGTATCGCATGGGTTGCTTGCCGTCATTACTACGAACCCTATCGGCCCAGGTTAGGTTTTACTTGCCCCTGCTCTGGTCCTCGGTGGCGTGGACTGCCCCGGACAGCTGGAGTCCCCGTGCGTGCCCGCAGTCTGCCCTGGGCGAGGGGTCCGGTCTGGTGCTCAGTGCGTCAGTCCTTCCATGGCCAGGTCTTAGACCAGATCTGGAATGGGCACCGGAGCTGGGACTTGGTCTGGTGCCATCCCTAGATTGAGACCATGTCCTGGATATGGAGCGAGCCCCGGATCTCGAACGGGATCCGAGACGCAACCTGGACGTGGAACGACTCCTGCAGCTTCTTCTGGTTCTGGATCTCCCTCGTGATTTTAATCGGCCGCCAGGAGCCGATGATCTGGGCTGGCCCTGCTGATAACAGTCGTTTTGCTCGAGGGAGCCATCGACATTGACGGATGGAGACCTCTCCCGAAAAGCACGGGCCCTCAGGCCTCACCTGCGCCTGACGACATAGGGTATCTGATATCGGTGCTGGCATTCCCTGTTGCGGTGAGGTGCTTTACGCCACACAAACTGCATATTGGTTCACAAACATGATCCTCTTCTTGCTGGATAGCTTGTCTGCAAGCCTTGCAGACTGAAGCGTCGGGCATCGAGCAGACGTCATAGCGGTGTCCTAGTCGGCCGCAGGCATAGCAAACATCAACTTGCTTCCTTAATAAAGTGCACTTGATGAGGGTGCTGCCATAGGAAACATAATTGGGAAACTTGTACCCGTTGAACAGCACTATGATGACGCCAGTATTCTTGATTATTTTTGCTCCAAAGGCCAGTGGATTTTTCGCGTTGACAAACTTCCGGTCGATGGCTCCTGGATCATCACTAAGAAGGATCCCATGGATGACTGCCTTGCAGGTGGCACGCGGGGCAGCCACAAATGCACTGACTTCGAGGCGCTGTCCGGCCACCATAATAGCTTCAATGTTAACGTAGCGCTTAACATTCTCTTGGCTCGAAGTACTGGCGACCATAATATTTTGCAGGAGATTAGGGCACATTGTGACCATGTTTCTCTCTTCCGGACCGAGCGCCGCCACACTCCATACGGCCTCTGCCACGAGAGACGGACCAGACTTGCTAGTACACAGACCGCCTCTCGACTTCACGACGAGCTTAGCTTCTTCACATGGCAGCGGTGGCATCTTGCATCCTCTTATGAGGTCTTTCTTGATATCTCTGAAACTGTGATGGCCGGGCGTAGTCTCTTTAGCGTTCGTCTTAAACGCCGGCTTCCCAGCGCCAGTAGCTCTACTGGCTTTCTCCACTTTCGATCGTCTTTTAATCACCGTTATCCATCCGGAATCCTTGTTATTTTCTTCAGCGCCCCCCGGGGTCTTCGATGATTCATCTTCCATCTCTCGTTGTGGCGAGAACAAGTCCTTTTCTGTTTGAGACGTGGTGCCTCTGCACCACGCAGACAACGGCACGGCTAGGCCGAAAGACGGTGTCTATAGCTGCACACTCAGTGTCGTCGTCACAAAAGTAACTTATGAATGTAACAAATAGTCTACCCACCAGTGCGATTCTTGTGTCCACAGCGTCCCGGTGATCTTAGAAGTCCGTTGCGACCCCATTTCGGGTGATTGCGGCCTCACATAACACCAATAAGCGAAGAAATTACTGGAGCCCATCGCAATGCGTCCGACCTGCACGGCGCCATCACCAAGCCCCCGCCTGGCCTCAAGAAACAACATCGCGCTTGTTGCCATGGAAACCGGGACTGACAGCATTGTCTTTTAGCGGGCAGTAGCAAGTGGTGGGTCAAAGGCTGGCACCACCCTAAAACAGATAGACGTGCCCACATGAAGGATCCCTAACGTAACAAACGAACGCGAGGAACATCAATAACGTCAATTTTCGACTAGAGCCGAGAAATTTTCTTCCGGACCCCTGACATTTTGTGACCTATGGACTCAGCAAGTTACTTGGACCACTGAGACATTACCATCTCGCCTCAGATCGCCGACGCTGAATCTCATGGCTAAGGTAGCGTCCGGCAGGAGGAAAGTGGACGCTCATGCCGAAATGGACCCTTGTTCCACTCAACTCGGCTGTGACTCCAATAAATTAGCATGGTCGACTATTATGTTGAGAACCAAGATTTGGCTGCAAAGGAGTCCATCCGCAATGAAAATCTGTTCCATCTTGTGGCGAAATGCCCACAGCCACAAAAGGCCAAGATGACCGCGGCTACCACCGAGGCCACTTCAGAAAAGCAGCCATACAAACCACCAGCTTCTACCTCGCGTAAGAAAAAGGGGCATGCCAAGACAGCATGGAAGCCGAAGCATCTTCGGAAATTCTGCGCGGATGCCATTGTAGTTGTCCTAAAGCGCCGGCCTACCCTGGCGCTCGGAGCTACTTTCCAACCTGGGGAGCTTAGCCGGTGCCTGTGCGCTTACCTTGGTGCCCAATTGGCTGCAGACGTTAGCTATGTGCTCTCCCGTGAGCAGAACTTTCTTGTCGTAGGTACCCAGAATGTCCACGTGGCCAACCACCTTTTTGGGGACTTCGTCATCAAAATGGTGTAAGGGGATGTGGCCCTTCGTTGCCATCTCAAACATTATGACGAGGATGTAAGCTATGGCGTTGTCTCAGTAGCTGATGAAGAAACACTAAGGAATAGTATTCAATAGAAGCAGGGAACTATCATCGACATTCACAAGTTTAGGACGTCTAGGAAGGCCTGACTCATCGTCGCCAGGAAGGTCAAGCCGTACACTGTCATCTACAACTCTGAGGTCATCACTGTCCGGCCCTACCTCCAGATCATCCCGCGCTGCGGCGTGTGTGACACCATGGAACACAGGGTGAACACATGCTCGAATGCAGAACAAGATATTTGTGGCGTGTGTAAACAACACGCGTCATATGTGGAGGGCGTGCGGGCCTCTCATGAGTGCAACGCGAAATGTGCAGCTTGTGGTGGTGGCCACGCAATGAACTCAAAAGAATGTGTGGCAAACTACCGCAATGCAACCAAATTGGCCAGCTTAAAGATTGGCAAGATCAACCCGGCAAAAAATTCACTGTCACACCAGCCGACACAGCACTCTGGCAGCGGCGATCACTCAACGCAACACAATGATCACAACGCGATGCCACCACCACCAATCAGTGGCCCCCAGAAGTGGGGAGCATCAGCACTACCGCCTCCACATGGTGGCGAAGGGAATCAGAGCCACTCCCAGCAGCAGCAGCAGCAGCAACCCACGAAGTAAGGCACGGGTGACGTATTGGTAAGCATCGTCAAAATGGCAAACAGGTGAATGGTGCGAGGAGGGTTACCCCCTCTGTCTCCTCTCCTACATCATCCCAGCCCGCTCAACAAATAACGCTGAGCCAACCAATCTAGTGGTCTCTCTCCGGACACTAAACGAGATGCTCCTAGCCAATATTGAAGCTCTTGCAAAGCAATTCACTCACCCTTCTCAACCTGCCCCACACCCGGAATCAATGGAGAAGGTGGCAGTGCCACCGGTGACACTGGAATCTTCCATTGCCGCCCCTGAGACTCGCCTCGAAACCAACTTTACCACCATGATGAACACATTGGCTGCACAAACAATATCTCAAATTACTAATCATTTAAATACTCAGGTTAATGCTCAAGTAACAGAGACCCTTCCCAACATGCTTTCACGCACGGAACGCGAAGGTAGCGTCGAATATTTGTTCGGCCACCTAAGAAAGAATTCCTGTCGCGGAGACACGGAAATTTTTGTGGCTCCGGAGCTACGGCCCCCTCAAATGTAATTCCAAAACTGATAATGGTGGGACACCCTTCGTGAAGGCAATCCTCCAAGTCTTAAGTGGCTTACCCCACTCTACACTCTAAAGCGAAATAGCCAAAAAGGAGTAACGGAGCCCAATAGACACGCACGATGAACGGATAGAGTGTTGTGGAGGAACACAAAGGGCCGCGTGCCACCTGCAAACCACTTAGTCTCCAAACACGCTCCAAAGGGATGAACCACCCAGAAAATGCAGGCAGCCCGCTGAGTGTTGCCAAGGTCACTAGCCGTCCTCCTCCTCTCCTGACTCAGTTTTTCCCCACATTTTGCTGGCGATACGCGGGTGCGGTAAACATAGAACTGGATCACCCGTTCGAGCTTTTCGAACTTCGGAAAGCCCTGACTAAAGTTAAACGTGGCACCGTTCCGGATCAGAACAACATTACCGTGAAAATTTTAGCTAACCTTCCCGACCCGGCTTATGAATCACTATTACCTTGTTTCAACTCAATTTGGTCAGTGGAAGTGCCACTCTCCATTCAGTGAAAGGCTGCCCTTGTTACATTTGTACCAAAACCTGGAAAGGCCATGCACACAGACAACCTTCGCCCTTTTTCTCTCACATCATGTACGGGTAAACTGATGGCGACGATAGTGCAGGATCGTTTGACTGATTTCATGGATAGCCTACGTATTTTCTCAGATTCCAAGCACGGGTTTCACTTACACAGATCTGCGCAAACATTCTCCTTCAACTTAATTGGGATATCCTACACCTTGTCGAATGCCCTCACAACGACAATGTTGTACTCGCCTTGGACTAAAAGCGGACATCTGACAATATAACTCATGAGGTAGTTTTAACACACCTTTCACAAACCGGCTGTGGCTTGTGTAGATAGGTTTGCACTAGGCTTACCTACTATGCGCAACCGTGTAGCGATGCGACGTCCTCCACTGCCGCTGCGTGTGAAGACGTTGCGGCCGGGATCGTCGTTTTCTCCGGCACGGTGCAGAAACCACGCACGGGGGAGGATAACAACAACAACGGGTTTATTAACCCAAGATTCAGTACAGTGCGACACTCACGGGCTTGCAGGCCGTTTTGGGTACTCCGCAAGACCGAGCAAGTACGCTTGCCTAGGGCGCGACGACTCCCGCACAAGGGCCGAAGTCGAACGCACGAACGAGAAGCCGCCTGCTTAGCAGCGGGTCAACCCCTCGTGAAGGCCTGAGAGCATCTGCCGCGACGAGCGAATCATCGGGCAAAACACAGCTCATAGGAGAGGAGGATGTCACGCGCACCAACTGGGAAATGGCGCTGCGTTGTGACTTAGGCCCACGCAGCGCACCAGCGTAGCGTGCCCGGACATGCCAGCGCGGGAAGAAGCCGACTGTTGACTGGCCCAGACCAAGAGGCGCCCTGGCGGCCATCTTGGCGGATGCCGGCGCTTATGCGCGCCCGGGCTACCCTGCTAGCGCGCGTGCGGCAGCTGGGAACGAGGCGCCAGGTAGGAGGGCGCTCTCGATTCCCACATCCCCCCTCCTAAGACCGAGGCCGCCCTAAAGACGCCGTAATAACAGCATCCACTGACACCGAAAAAACTGAGGTCCAGCTCCATGCCGTCCACGAGATCGTCGGGCGCCCCGGTGTCTTCGTTCGGCGGCGTCTCAGCAGGAGCCTGGGGCCGCGGGAGGGCGGCGGACACCGCAGCAGCGATGGCCGACTTGAATGATGAGTCCATGACGAGCGCCGCCACGACCGCCTGAACGGAATCGGTCGACAGGGCAGGTTGAAGGCCCGTCCTGGCGGCACCGCCGGAGTGGACATGACCGCAGCGGCACCGCCGCACTTCGCTCGGTGAGCTCTCGAACGGAGGTGGGTAGCCTCGTGCACCAGCAGGACACCACAAGCGTCGCAGTAAGAGGCTTCAGAAACAGGCGGCATCGAGGCACCTCCGGAAGCGTCGAGCAGGTCCGAAAGTGTGCGTCCGCGAAAAGGACGCGGGACGCACTCGGGGTCTAACCCCACCCATACTTTGCGTTGCTTGGACCAGCGACGAGCTGAGACAAAGGCGACCGGGGCATCAGTGCCATGTTGGAACGTCCACGTAGCGACTTCATGACGAGGCGGTGTCTTGTTAGCCGGGGCCGGGGGAGCACTTGACGGAGGCGGCGTGGACGCGACCGGTGCCTGCAGTACGACCGAGCGCGCGACTGGTCTCCTGGGCTTTTTCTTGGAAGAACGGGTCACCGAGGAGGACATAACGAAAGCTGGGGTGTCGGTGAAAAGCCTAAACGCAACTGAAGGTGCGGCCCCGGAGGTGCGACAGGCTGGCCCAATAAAGAGAGCCAACTCCATCGCATTGAAGGTTGCGTCAGCCAATAGGGCGCACACTTCCCTTCTCCCACCGACTACGCGGAAAATACACAGTGAGAGAGTGAGCCACCGGGGAAAGGGCTTTTCTCTCTCGAGCAGTCGGAAGCGCTGAGAACCGGGTGGATATTCCGCGCGCAGCGCGTGTAATGATGTTACCAGCGAGAAAGCTCGCCAGGTAGCCGTTACTGTTGCTGCTGGATAGGCTCTCGCACAGCAGCTATAATCTCCGCTCCCTTACATAGAGGGGATAACGTCCCGCTACATGCCGGGGAAGAAAATCAGCCTAAGTGCGTTTTCGCAGGTTGTAACGGTGGCATGGTTTGGAACCAGCCTTATCCCGGTTTCCCTGCGGTTCGGTGACCGCCTCCCCCTCCCCGAAGTCGTTGCTGCGGGCAATGAAAGGTTTTAGTTTGGAGACGTTAACTGTACTGCCGACTGGTCTCCCTTGGGAGTCAGCCAGCTTGTATACCAGGGGCGACACTTTGGTGTGCACTCGGTATGGGCTCAACCACTTCGCTGAAAGGGAGGCCGAGATGCCTTTGGCGGCATCACTCAAGACGTGATTGCGCCTGAGGACGAGATCACCGACATCGTGACGAACAACCCGATGCGACCGGTCGTATTGAGCCTTCTGACCAGCTCGCCCTTTTGCCAGGTTGGAACGCGCCATGTCGAGCGCCGCGTTCATCCGTGAGCGCAGTTCCGCTGCGTAGCCAGATGGGCTGAGCTTCGCGGCGCTTGCCCCGCCTCCGCCCCGTAGGACGCGGTCCATGGGGTTAGGCAGCCCTTTCCCAAAGTTGAGGAAAGCGGGCGTGTACCCTGTAGAGCGATTGACCGTAGACCGCAAGGAGAAGCCGATCTCGTTAAGACAAGCATCCCAATCCCTGTGTTGCTGCGCAAAGGCTGTCAGCAAGGGCTTGAGGTTTCGGTTGATCCGCTCAGTCGGGTTGGCCTGTGGGTGATACGTGGTTGTTTTATGGTGCTTAATGCCAAAGGCAGCACACGCATCCACAAAATCCTTGGTCATGAAATAGGAGGCATTGTCCGTGATCGACTCAGCCGGAAAGCCAAAGCGGGTAAAGACCTCGGTCAACTTGTCCCAGATTACGCGTGCCGTTAACTTCTGAATGGGAAAAAGTTCGACCCACTTCGTGAAGTGATCTGTGACAGCCAGGAGAAAAACATGGCCTCTCCGGCTTCTTAGGAAAGGTCCCATAATGTCACAGGCCTGACCTGCCAAGGTTGTTGGCTGTCGATCGGCTGCATGAGCCCGGGAGGCTTGCCTCCGTGAGGCTTCACGTATTGGCACACGCGGCATGAGCGGGCGTAGTGAAGGGCGTCGCGCTTCATGCCAGGCCAGGTTGCGGAGCGGCACAACTTTTGAAAAGTCTTAAGGCCACTCGCGTGTCCGGCCAACCGCGAGTCGTGGAAATAACCTAGGGTGGCTTTCCTTAGACTGCGGGGTATCACCACCTTGAAAGACTCCTGGGGAGCTTCTTCAGATGGGACGTAGCGCAGGAGAACGCCGTCGGCATCAGGCAGGTACGAGTCCAACGTGTCCGCAGCAATACCAGCCTGCGTACGGCACTCGGTGCCGACAGCAATACCAGCTATCTGTTCGCGCCCGGTGGCTTGACCACCCCGCTCCGCTTGGGAGCTCAGCTCTTTGAGCTCGTCAACGATCTTTTGACAAAACGGATCGTCCTGCTGTGCCTTGAGCAGCTCCTCTCTGCTAAACATGATAGCGGTTGACGTGACAGGGTCTACCAGGTATGCGCCCTCACCCGAGGCTGTCGACTCAAAAGTCAGTTCGCCATCAGGGTTCGCGCCTTTCGATTCTTTGGAGCCAGAGGGCTCGGGGTCTACTTGATGCGATTGCTCTCGGGGGTGGCGGACGCAAGTGTAGGACGCCGAAACGGGAGCAGCGACAAAGCGTCAGCCACGACGTTCGAACTCTCTTTCCGGTAGCGCACAACAAAGTTGTGCCGCTGCAAGGTCAACGCCCAGCGCACAAGGTGGCCCGAGGGCTCGCTCAAGCGCTTAAGCCAGGTGAGTGCCATATGGTCCGTTTCCACCACGAATGGCACGCCGTCGACATAGCAGTCGAACTTCCGGAGAGCAAAAACTATAGCGAGACATTCCCTTTCTGTGACGCTATATTTACGCTCGGCGGCGTTAAGTGACCGGCTCGCAAAGGCGACTGGCCGGAGGACGCCGTCGTGCTCCTGAAGGAGTACCGCGCCGAGACTCAGGTCGCTCGCGTCCGCTTAGAAAACGAACTCTTTGTTCAGGTCGGGCAGCTTTAACTCGGCTGTGGCCACTAGAGCTTCGGAAAGCGCCTTGAAGGCTCGCTCTTGTTCTGGCGCCAGCTCCATCGTGCCGACTTTTTCGAGAGTGCAGTCAAGGGCGCTTGGTGGGCTGCACAGTTTGGAATGAACTGTTGATAGTAGTTCATCATCATCATCATCATCAGCCTGACTACGTCCCCTGCCGGACAAAGGCCTCTCCCATGTTCCGCCAGGTAACCTGGTCCTGTGCTTGCTGCTGCCAATTTATACCCGCAAACTTCTTAATCTCGTCTGCTCACCTAACCTTCTGTCTCCCCCAAACCCGCTTCCCTTCTCTGGGAATCCAGTTAGTTACCCTTAATGACCAGCGGTTATCCTGTCTACGCGCTACATGCCCGGCCCATGTCCATTTCTTCTTCTTTATTTCAACTATGATATCCTTAACCCCCGTTTGTCCCCTAATCCACTCTGCTCTCTTCTTGTCTCTTAAGGTTACACCTACCATTTTTCTTTCCATTGCTCGCTGCGTCGTCCTCAATTTAAGCTGAACCCTCTTTGTAAGTCTCCAGGTTTCTGCTCCGTAGCTAATTACCGGCAAGATACAGCTGTTATATACCTTCCTCTTGAGGGATAGTGGCAATCTACCTGTCATAATTTGAGAGTGTTTGCCGAATGTACTCCTCCCCATTCTTATTCTTCTAAATACTTCAATCTCGTGGTTAGGCTCTGCGGTTATTACCTGCCCTAAGTAGACATAGTCTTTTACAACTTCAAGTGCACTATCACCTATCTCGAAGCGCTGCTCCTTTTCGGGGTTGTTGTACATTACTTTCCTTTCCTGCAGATTAATTTTAAGACCCACCTTTCTGCTCTCCTTGTCTAATTCCGTAATCATAAGTTGCAATTTGTCCCCTGAGTTACTCAGCAATGCAATGTCATCGGCGAAGCGCAGGTTACTAAGGTAGTCTCCATTAACTCTTATGCCTAACTGTTCCCAGTCTAGGCTTCTGAAAACCTTCTGTAAGCTCGCGGTAAATAGCATTCGGGAGATTGTGTCCCCCTGCCTTACACCCTTCTTGATTGGTATTCTGTTGCTTTCTTTATGAAGCACTATGGTAGCAGTTGATCCCCTGTAGATTTCTTCGAGAATGTTTATATATACTTCATCTACGCCCTGATTCCGCAGTGTCTACATGACGGCTGATATTTCTACTGAATTAAACGCCTTCTCGTAATCTATGAAGGCTATGTATAGTGGTTGGTTATACTCCGAGCATTTCTCTATTATCTGATTGATAGTATGAATGTGGTCAATTGTTGAGTAGCCTGTTCGAAATCCTGCTTGTTCCTTTGGTTGAATGAATTCTAATGTTTTTTTCACTCTGTTAGCAATTAGCTTTGTAAATAGCTTGTATACTACAGAGAGCAAGCTGATCGGCCTGTAATTCTTCAAGTCCTTCTCATCTCCTTTCTTATGTATTAAGATGATGTTAGCGTTCTTCCAAAGCTCTGGTACCCTTCCCGTCAGGAGACACCTCGTAAACAGGGCGGCTAGTTTTTCTAACACAATCTGTCCTCCATCTTTCAGCAGATGTGATGTTACCTGATCCTCACCAGCAGATTTGCCTCTTTGCATGCTCTCCAAAGCTTTTCTGACTTCTTCTATCATTACTGGTGGGGTGTCATCTGGGTAACTGCTAGTTCTTATAGTATTAAAGTCGTGTTTGTCTCGGCTAATGTACAGATCTCTGTAAAACTCCTCCGCTATTTTAACTATCTTATCCATATTGGTAGTTATTTTGCCTTCTTTGTCCCTTAGTGCATACATCCGACTTTTGCCTATCCCAAGTTTCCTCTTCACTGTTTTGACGCTTCCTCCGTTTTTCAGAGCGTGTTCAATTCTCTCCATGTTATACCTTCTTACATCGAATACTTTACGCCTATTATTCAACTTTGAAAGCTCTGCCAGTTCTATTTTGTCTGTTGTACTTGACACTTTCATGCTTTGACACTTCTTAATTAGTTTCTTCGTTTCCTGGGAAAGCTTGCCAGTGTCCTGTCTAACTACCCTGCCTCCAACTTCCACTGCACACCCTGTAATGATACTCGTTCGATTATCATTCATTGTATCTACGCTAAGGTTGGTTTCCTCACTAAGAGCCGAGTACCTGTTCTGCAGCGACACTCTGAATTCCTGTACTTTCCCTCTCAGTGATAGCTCATTGATTGGCTTCTTGCGTATCAGTTTCTGTCGTTGCTTCTTCAAGTCTAGGCGAATTCGAGACCGTACCAATCTATGGTCACTGCATCGTACCTTGCCAACCACTTCGACATCCTGCACGATTTCTGGGTGTGCAGTCCTTATAAAGTCTATTTCGTTCTTATTTTCGCCATTAGGGCTCCTCCATGTCGACTTGCGGTTTTCTCGTTTTCGGCAGAAAGTATTCAAAATCCGCAAATTATTGAGTTCTGCGAATTCTACTAGTAGCTCTCCTCTGGCGTTTCTAGTGCCGATGCCATAATCTCCTACTGCCTGATCTCCAGCCTGCTCTTCCCTACCTTTGCATTAAAGTCGCCCATCACTATAGTATACTGTGTTTTTACCTTACTCATACTTACGATACTTACTGATACTTACTTACGATAGTAGTTCACCATGCCCAAAGAACGCCTCAGGCCCTGAATGTTTGAAGGCGTCGGATACTCCACAATGGCACGTACCTTCTCCTCGCACGGCAGAACACGACTGCTTTGAATGGTAAAGCCTAATAGTGAGATGCGAGTCTCAGCTATTTGAGCTTTCTTCGGGTTCAAATTCAACCCGGCGGCACGCAACCTCCCGAGGACATCCTTCAAGTGGTGAAGGTGTTCCTCGAACTTTCGAAAGAAGATGACGATGTCGTCGAGGTACGCCATGGCGTGTTGCCATTTAGCGTCCCCTAGAACGCGGTCTATGAATCTCTGGAACGTAGCTGCAGCTCCAGAACAGCCAAACGGCATGCGGGTAAACTCGTACAAACGTCTGTGAGAGGTGACGCAGTTTTTTCCGCGTCAGCCGGCTCCATCTGAACCTGTAGGTAACCGCGGCTAGCATCCAATGTGCTGAAGTAGCAAGCACTGCCTAGAGCAGCCACGATCGAGTCAACGTTAGGCGTACGATAAGCATTCTTCCTCGTGACCTCGTTCAGCCGGCGGTAGTCCACACAGAGCCGGTGAGAGTCGTCTCTTTTGTGGACCATTAACACTGGTGAACCCCAAGGACTGTTTGAGCGTTGGACAACTCTGGTCTCAATCAACTCATCCAGTGCCTGGTCAATTGCTTTCCTCTTTGCCGCACTAACGGGGCGAGCATTGCATTTCCTCGGTCGTGCGTCGCCTGTGTCAATCCGGTGCCTCACCAGAGAGGTGCAACCCGGGCGTTCTGTGAACGTGTCGCTGAAACGTGTGAACAGTGACGACAGGCGTGCTTTCTCGCGTTTCGACAAACTGTCCGGCAAAGGCGGCAGCAAGCCATTCGAGTTTCTGCTTAGCGGGGGGGTCACCGGCATAGCCGAGACCTCGTTCACCGCGGCAGCATTATGCTCGAGGGCAAGCTGTACGCACGGACCGTTTTCCACCGCACCAGCCAAAGGACCAGTCTTGGCGTCCGAAGGGGAGACGCGGGCCGCGAGGGCAAGGCTTGGTCTCCTTTCCTCCTTCTTCATCTTGGCGTCTGGCGACTTACTGGCAGCCGAGACTAAGGGAGGTGCAGCGAAAGGCCGTAGGGCGCCGGAAGGGCCGTTCCTGTAGCCTCTGCTTGCGACGTCAATCACGATACCTGTGCGCGCGAGAAAGTCACGACCGAGAATCACAGACACGGAAAGACCAGGGAGATGCACAAAGCGCTGTCGGCGTGCGTGATTCTCCCAACGCACAACCAACCGCGCAGCACCGCACGAGGTGGTGGTACCGCTAGCGAAGTGGAAGGCAGGTGTCGCAAGCTCGAATGCGGACAGAGCGGTCGCACAAATGAGCCCTAACCACTTCGCCGAACCGCGAGATAAAAGCCCCGCTATCCAGCAACGCCGCAAACTCTCGTCCAGCGATTGTAAGGGCGATGAACGGCGCCGGCGTGGCTGGAATGTTATGTCCAGCGTGACACGCCATCGGTGCCAGAGGTTGTGTTACACTCCCGTGCTTTCTTACTGCTGCAGCCGCCGGCAAGGGGGAGCTCACCAATGGCTCACCCCGTTTCCCGACGGGCGAGGAGGCCCTTGTGTCAACTGGGGCGCGTTGCAGTCACGTGCGGTGTGACCACGCTCATGGCATCTACAGCAGACAACGCCTTTTCCTCCAACAGAGGGGGGGGGGATTTTGGCGATTCTTTCGAGCTACGAGGTGTCCGTTCGCTAGCCGCAGGGGGGGGGGCTCCGCGATTGAATATCCCCTCGTGCACTGGAGCACGGGGTTTCCGTTCTTGTTCACGCTTCCGGGCAACGGTGGCCGCCCGGCCGTACGAGTACGGGTCCAGAGCGCGGTGCGACACGTCGAGCGCGTCTCGGTCTCTCGCGGCAGAGGCCGCCTCATGATTCGGGGAACCCCAGTGTGACGAGTCACGACCAGCCCACGCACAACGAGGCTCGAGAGACGCGGACCGCAGTGGCGGTGGGCGATAAGCTCGCGCCGCCAGAATGTCGCCCTGAATACGCTTCGCAGCGGATGCCAGCTCGTTTAAGTCACGATAACGGGTGCTCCGAAGGTAAGCGGCGAAGGTTGGATGAGCCTTGCGTATGGATCACTCCACCTTCTCGGCATCTGATGCCGTAGGATCGGCAAGGAGGTAGAGCTCCTGCAAGGCCCGAATGTACTCGAGAAGAGATTCGTCGGGATGCTGTGTGCAAAGCTCTAACTCGCGACGCATGCGGCGCTCGTATTCAGGAGGAAGTAATTCGCTACGAAAGAGCGCCCTAAACTCCTCCATCGAGTGAGCTTGGTGGCCGACGAGCCGGTACCACCTCGCCGCTTGGGCTGTCAGCGACACGGGCAAAACAGAGCCTAGCATAACGCTGTCGCTCAGCCGCGAAGCCTGCTGATAGCGGTGCAGCGCATCGAGGTACTCTGTGGCACTGATGTGGTCCGAATAATCGCTGTACTCAGGCAGAGGTACCCTTAAGCTACTCGGAACTCTTGGCTGAGGGACTCGAGGTCTCCCTTTAAAGCACAAGGCTGCGCCGTTTAGGAGCTGCACGTTTAGGAGCTGCGCCGCAGTTGCGTGAAGCGGTGACTGCTCCGACGCGGGCGCGGCCGTAACAGGTGCGGGTGCCTGTTCCCCCACATTCGCATCCCACCGAAAAGGGCCAGTATATGGCATTGAGGGGGGTAGGGTTTGCGCTCCGACTGGTGCTTGAGGCCTCACGCGACTGGCAAACGGGTCGACAGCGGAGCGCGGTGGCCTACGTCCGTCGAAAGCGTCGCCCACGCGAGTCTCAGGCCAGCGAAGGTCGGTGAACGCGGCGACGTTGTCGGTTAACCGAGCAGGCTCGCGAACGACATCGTCAACCCTTTGCGCTCGCGACCACGACGGGTCAGTAAGCGCGTTCCTGCCAACACCTGAGTGCCCCCCGGTAGGAAGGACTGGGTGCGGCGATTTGAGCTGTCAACCGTGCTGCTGACTGGGAAAGGTCAGTGAGCGGAGACTGCGCCGGGGACGGGCCCGTAAGAGCGTGAGTCTCGAACAGCTGATACAGCCCGTTACTGGCTTGGCTAGGACTGTGGTCCTCGTTCAAGCGACTCGCATCACCGTAGGGGGCCCCGAAAAAGGGATCTCTCCCGGTGAACAAAAGCAGAGGGTCGCCGAGAGGGCCGTACCCCGTGCTGTTGCAGCGGTCCGCCTCGAACGACATCAAGTCCGTCGCCACAGTATCGAACAGGAACAAGCGCCTCGAAGGGGTCTGCCCTGAAGCCATGCCGAAACCAAGTTGGGCGGCAGATATGTGGAGATAGGTTTGCACTAGGCTTACCTACTATGCGCAACCGTGTAGGGATGCGACGTCCTCCACTGCCGCTGCGTGCGAAGACGTTGCGGCCGGGTTCGTCGTTTTTTCCGGCACGGCGCAGAAACTACGCACGAGGCAGGATAACAATAACAACGGGTTTATTAACCCAAGATGCAGCACAGTGCGACACTCACGGGCTTGCAGGCCGTATAGGGTACTCCGCAAGACCAAGCAAGTACGCTTGCCTAGGGCGCGACGACTCTCGCACAAGGGCCGAAGTCGAACGGATGAACGAGAAGCCTCCTGCTTAGCATTGCGTCAACCCCTCGTGAAGGCCTGAGAGCATCTCCCGCGACGAGCGAATCGTCGGGCACAACACAGCTCGTAGGAGAGGAGGATGTCACGCGCGCCCAATGGGAAATGGCGCTGCGTTGTGACGTAGGCCCGCGCAGCGCACTAGCGTAGCGTGCCCGGACATGCCAGCGTGAGAAGAAGCCGACGGTTGACTGGCGCAGACCAAGAGGCGCCCTGGCGGCCATCTTGGCGGATGCCGGCGCTTATGCGCGCCCGGGCTACCCTGCTGTCGCGCGTGCCGCAGCTGGGAACGAGGCGCCAGGTAGAAGGGCGCTCTCGATTCCCACAGGCTTGAGAGCATTCAAATACATTCAGCAGTTTTTAACCGACAAACAATCCTACATTCGCATTTAGGACAAGAAACATGGCCCTTTTCCCTTAGGAACTAGACGTACACCAAAAGGTACCGTGGTGTCTCCTTTATTATTCACACTGGCCATGATGCACCTGCCTGCTCAGCTGGCGGATGTTTCTGGTATACAAAAAACGTTGTTTGCTTATGGCATAACTAACTGGGCACGCAGGGTGCACTCGGAGATAAGGCGGCAAACCTGCAGCAAGCCGCGAGCATAGTCGACCACTATGCCAGCCAGTGTGGCCTTCAGTGCTCGCCATTTATATCAGAATCTGTGCACATAAGCCATTCACCCAAGTGCATGGCCGAAAGCGAACTTTCGCTGGAGACAAACAGGTTCAATCCCTAAAGAAAATACGTCCGGGTACTGGGGAACTTTACCAATCAAAGCAGATGGTCAGACACCACATTGGCCAAACTCCGGAAGGTGGGTGACCAGGTTGGCATATGGTCCGCTGGGTCTCTTCTGAACGTGGGGGCTATGGTGCAGAGAAGCCTTGCGGCTGGCAAATGCATTTGTAACCAGCAGAATTTTAAACTCTACTTCACACCTTCACCTGCGGAAGCAAGACGAGCATGCACTTGAACTCATTCATCACAAATTGTAAAGCGAGCCCTCAACCTCCCTGTGAACACCTTTAATTAGCGTCTCTTAGGCCTACGCATGGTGAATACGTTTCGGAATCTTCGAGAGGCTCACCTCACAAATCAGTACACTCAACTGTGATGCGCCAACCACGTGTGTCCTCTTTGAAACAATATGACAAAAGAAGACCACAATGACCGGCACATGGCGCGGGCGGAAGCCCTGGCCTATTATTATAGATCAAAACCCGGCGTGTTCTACGTGGACGCCTCCAGCCCACACCCTGGGAGCTGGTCAACAGCCACTGTCGTACATGAGGCCCAAACAGTTAATCGGCCCACATTTCGAGCCCAAGACATATTGCATGAGGAGGAACTCGCCATTGCATAGGCCGCTTGTCACTCCAGGTCGCAAATCATCTTCTCTGACTCTCGAGGGGTCCGTCCAGACATTGTCAACGGCTGTGTCAGGTACCTGGCCTACCGCTCATTGCATCGTTCCGACTATCAGGGAATCCCTGCACCCCGCCGTATAGTATGGGCTCCTGCTCACATGGGACTCGAAGGGATTCAATGACGTGGCTGACGCCGCCGCCCCGCGCGCTCTTCCTCACCTAGCATTTCCACTCACCTCCCCTTTTCAGGACGACCTTGATTTCAATCCGGTGTATTGTTTCCGCTAAATTATGGACAATTACCAATTCCACCACAGTCTTTATCCACGCCTATGTAATTGCCTAAGTAAAGCTGATAAGCGGCTTTTACTCCGACTCTTCACAAACACTATACTGTGTCCGGCAGCCCTCAAACATTTTGGTCCCGCCTTTTCCGGCAGCTGCTCACTTTGTAAAGAGACGTCTTCGGACATCTACCACATGGCGTGGGCCAGCCCGTGGAAACCTGCTGTACCCCTATACCCAATCCTACCCGGAAGGAAGGACGGGGGCAACCCTGCTTGGCTGCTCTAACCTTCAGGCCCAAAAGGCTTCGGTTCGACGAGCCCAGGCAGCAGCCGACGCCAATGGGGTCCCGTACTAGAGATCCCCGCCTACTTGTTGTGAATGCCTTACTCTTATTAGGCAGTCGATGCTTACCTCCTTTCTTTGCTAAATATTTCTTACCGACAACATTTGCAGTGAGACATGCAGATACGGGGCAAATTTTTTTTATTGTTGCGTCATGCTTACACATACATTTTATCATAATATATGACTCGGCAGGCCTAAAGAACGCTGCTCGAACGCGGTACTGTGTGAGAGTGCTGAATTTTAGGAATGATGTGTTAAATCACCCAAGACGAGCTCGTGCCATCAGCGCACAATGAAACACACACTCACACCACCACGGTGGTCCAGTGGTTAAGGTACTTGGCTGCTGGCCCGCAGGTCGCGGGATTGAATCCCGGAAGCGGCAGCTGCATTTTAATGGAGGCGAAAGTGCTGTATGCCCGTGTGCTCAGATTTGGGTACATGTTAATAAAGAACCCCAGGTGGTCTGAATTTTCTGAGCCCTCCACTACGGCGTCCTCTCATATTCATATGGTGGTTTGGAGACGGTAAACCTCACGTATCAATCGTAAACGCAAACTGGAAGCACTGTATGGAGCGTAACACGCACAAACACGGTAGGCTTGAAAAAAGAAACCACACATCTCGGAAGGCGGCAATTAAATTTCATGTATGAAGTGGCAGTTAGTCAGTGGCTCGAATAAATACCACCTTAGTGAAGCGATAAAAACAGAAGAATTCTGTAAACCGATCTCAGAGTTTGCTGAAAATGCACAGACGTTCATTCCGGCACAATCATGCAGCCTTCATCATGCGTAAATTGCCGGTGGCGAACTTTTCACAATGTGCGGAGTTCATTTCAAGCAACTAGCAACGCAACGCTAACCGCGGTATGGCGTATGCAAGTGCGACCATCTAACGATGACAGCTACGTC
>WOVY01003876.1:0-41127 GCA_013436015.1 Rhipicephalus annulatus | reverse complement strand
TATATATATATATATATATATATATATATATATATATATATATATTGTCGCGAGAGGAAACGATAGGCAGGAACCCGAAGTGGAGGACTGTTTACTCAGTCAGAGCTGCCATTGACTTCTTCGCTCTCGTCTTCTGCCACCAACACAGCGTGGCATTACCCTCTCCCCAATGAAAAAAAAAGAAGAAGCATCGAATGAATGCCATGGCTCCGAAAAACAACGAAAGGTAGTAAGAAATGTCTGTGTCCATTGAAAAGAAAAAGGACGAGATGAAAAATAAAGAGGCAAGAAAGTAATGTGCAATTGTCTTGAGGATATTGCCACATCACAAAGTTCTTGTCTTGCAGTCAACGAGAATAGTACGGCTTCATCCTGGAGACGTGAACCACATCCGAGGAGCGGGGTCTGCGAGAACGGTGTGACATGTCTGCTGGGACAACTTCGTAGTTCACTTCGCCGAGGCGATGAAGAACTCGGTAGGGTCCGAAGTACCGACATAACAATTTTTCTGAGCGTCCACGTTGACGTATAGGAGTCCAAACCCAGACTAGGTCTCCGGGTTCGTATATTACTGCTCTGTGGTGGGTGTTGTACCGGAGAGCATCTTGATTTTGCCGCGATAAAATGCGAAAGCGCGCCAGCTGCCGGGCGTCTTCGGCACGCTGAACAAATACATCTGCGTCCGGGGTGATCGTGTCCGGCAGAGTTGGTTGCAGCATGGTGTCAAGCATTGTGGTGACGTCGCGGCCGTAAACCAGACGAAAAGGAGCAAAGCCGGTGGTTTCCTGCAATGCCGTATTGTAGGCAAATGTTATATACGGGAGGATTTCATCCCAATTCTTCTGATCCTTGGCGACATACATCGAAAGCATATCTGCAATCGTTTTGTTAAGACGTTCGGTTAACCCGTTAGTCTGTGGGTGGTACGCAGTTGCTGTTTGGTGCGTCGTGCCGCTCAGCAACAGGATCTGTCGGAGCAACTGTGCCGTAAAAGCAGTACCACGATCTGTGATGACGACAGCGGGAGCACCGTGGCGGAGAACGATGTTCTTGATGAAGAAGTCAGCCACCTCGGAAGCAGTTGCTCGCTGGGCGGCTTGTGTTTCGCAGTATCTGGTCAAGTAATCGGTGGCAACCACAATCCAGCGGTTACCAGCCGTAGACTTCGGAAATGGGCCGAGTAAATCCATCCCGACCTTTTCAAAAGGTTCGTGGGGGGGTCGCAAAGGCTGAAGCAGACCGGCTGGTTTCGTCGTTGGAGTTTTGCGGCGCTGACAGGCTGTGCATGTCTTGACGTACTGCCGGACGGTTTTCGTAAGTTTCCGCCAGTAGTATTTGTTCTTGATCCGCGCCAGAGTACGCGCGAAGCCAAGATGCCCTGACGATGGCTCGTCGTGACTAGCACGCAAAACATCATCGCGGAGAGCAGCAGGAACGACGAGGAGGTAAACAGTTTTCGTTGAGTGAAAGTTGCGCTTGTAGAGGATGCCTTGGCGTAAACAGAAAGATGACAAATCACGCGCGAACTGATGTGGGGGTTGTGGGCGACGTCCCTCAAGGTATTCGATCAGTGGTTGCAATTCTAAGTCTTCGCGTTGCTGCTCAGCCACGTTTAATGATGGGAGAATAGCAAGGCAGCTGAAGTCTTCATCATTGCCTTCTTCAGCGACCTCGACGGGTGCGCGGGAAAGACAGTCAGCGTCGGTGTGTTTCTGGCCAGACTTGAAAACCATCGTTATATCAAACTCTTGTAACCGAAGGCTCCATCTTGCGAGACGGCCCGAAGGATCTTTCAGATTCGCTAGCCAGCAGAGAGAGTGGTGGTCACTTACGATTCGGAAGGGGCGTCCGTACAAGTAGGGCCTGAATTTCGTTATGGCCCATACAACCGCCAGACATTCTTTTTCAGTCGTTGAGTAGTTCTTCTCCGCAGATGACAACGTGCGGCTAGCGTAGGCGATGACGCGTTCCACGCCATCTTGATATTGCACGAGAATAGCTCCGAGGCCAAGGTTGCTCGCGTCAGTGCGGACTTCTGTGTCTGCTTCGGTGTCGAAGTGACCTAGGATCGGTGGCGTTTGTAGGCGTTGTTGAAGGTCGCGGAAAGCGCTGGATTGTTTGGGACCCCAGACGGAGGCGACGTCATCCTTGACGAGTTGTTGTAGAGGGTCGGCGATTTTCGAAAAGTTTGGCACGAAGCGGCGGTAATAAGCACAAAGTCCCAGAAAGCGGCGTACATCATGCTTTGTTTTCGGTATCGGGAACAAAGCAACTGCCATAGCCTTGTCAGGATCGGGGCGAACACCACTGCTGCTGACAATGTGGCCAAGGAATTTCAGTTCCTCATATCCAAAACAACACTTTTCCGGTTTCAGAGAGAGGCCGGCAGTGCGAATAGCCAGAAGAACCGCCTCAAGCCGCTCAATGTGCTGTTCAAAAGTTGTAGAAAAAACGACTACGTCGTCTAAATACACTAAACAAGAGTACCACTTCAAGCCACACAAAACTGTGTCCATCATTCGTTGGAACGTAGCTGGAGCGGAGCACAGGCCAAAAGGGAGTACTTTAAATTCATAGAGACCGTCCGGTGTAATAAACGCTGTTTTTTCTCGGTCCCGTTCATCTACTTCAATCTGCCAATATCCGCTACGGAGATCCATGGAAGAGAAGTAACGGGCGTGTCGCAGGCGGTCCAAGGAGTCATCAATACGAGGAAGAGGATATACGTCTTTTTTCGTTATCTTGTTCAGTTTGCGGTAGTCGACGCAGAATCGTAATGAACCATCTTTCTTTTTAACCAGAACAACTGGTGACGCCCGTGACGCCCAAGGACTAGTCGATGGTTGAATTACGTCGTCGTCGAGCATTTGTTTTACTTGATGACGTATAGCATCTTGCTCTTTCTGCGACACGCGGTAAGCATGTTGGCGCACGGGTTGCACGTTGGGCTCAGTGATAATTCTGTGCTTGATTAAAGGAGTCTGCCGGACTTTCGAAGTAGTGGCAAAACAGTCACTAAAGGATGAGAGGAGACTGAGGAGCCTTGCCCTCTTAGGTTCTTCCAACTGGCGATTGACGTTGAGGCGACTAGTCACGTCAGTATCGCAGCTGTTCTCAGTCGAGATCGTCGTAATCAAAGGGAAGGCGTCCAAATCATCCAATGCCTCCAAGTAAGCTATGGTTGTGCGTTTCGCAAAATGCCTGTGTTCTCCACTGAAGTTCGTAACTAAAACCATAGTCTGGCCATTTCGCAGTTGAATGAGGCTTCGAGCAATTGCCACTTCCCTATCAAGCAATAACGTCAGGTTACTTTCGGCGATGCCCGTAATTGACTGCTCCCGTGGACACTCAACAAGCACGAAGATACTACTGTGAGGTGGCAACGTGACGCAATCATCGACTACGCGTAAGGCCACGCCACGATGTTCGTTCTCGATGTCGGAATCTGGAGAAACACAGTTAACAAAACTGACGAACAAATCACGCAGATTAATTATCGCTCCATACTCTTGCAGAAAATCCATGCCCAAAATGACCGGCCGAGAACAATTGGGCAGTACAAGGAATGATGCTACAAAAGCTGACGCACAAATCTCAAGCCTGGCGGTGCACCTTCCTATTGGGGATACGAGGTGTCCTCCAGCGGTGATTAGTTGAGGGCCGTCCCACGTTGTCAGCACCCTGTGTAGACGGGTGGCCAATGAAGCACTCATCAATGAGTAATCAGCTCCCGTGTCGACAAGCGCAGTCACCGGATAACAGTCGACGGAAACAGTAATGGCAGCGGACGTTCTGTTGGCGGTTTCACAAACAGGCTTTAACGGCACGTCGTAAGGCAGCGGCGGAGGGTATTTGTCGGTTCGCGTGACAGCGGCCTCACCTCCGGAGGTCGCCGTTTTCAGTTTCCCCGGCGTGGGCTTGCGCCACTGACACCAGGGGACCCAAAGGCGGGTCGGGCGCGGTGCGTTGATGTGGACGGACGGGGTGATGGTGACCGTGACTGTCGTCGCGGCGGGACAGGGGCGTGATGATTACCCTCCAAGTAATCCGCAATTTCCTGTGGGCGCTCACCATAGCGTGGGCAACGAGCATCTGGGTGGAATCCGCGTAGGCCTATTCGTCGGTAGTAACAGTCGCGGTACATGTGTCCAACTTCGCCACAATGGTAGCACAAAGGACGATTGTCGGGTGCACGCCAGACGGTGGACTTCCGCGGGCCAGGACGAAAATCGGTCTGAGAAGGCAGGCGACGGGCTGGACTTTGAAAGCGTCTGGGGGTCCCGGTAGGTGCATGAACAAAATGTGCCGTCGGTGGCGTAGAGACGCGTAGGGCATCCGCGTAGGAAAGCGTGGGAGGTTCGACTTGCGATGGTGGTGCAGAGTGAACGAACTGCCTGATTTCGTTCCGAACGACGTCCGTAAGAGCAGCGCTACTGGGAGGGGACGCTGCATAAAATTTCCGAAGTTCTTCTCGTACAACTTGCCGTACGAGTTCTGTGAGGACCTCCCTGTTATCACCTCCTGGTATAAGCGAGCACGCAGCGGACATGGCCGTCTGACGCTCATACTGCGACACCTGCTGCCGAAGCATGCGCTCCATAATTGTGGCCTCACGTATGAACTCGGACACGGTCGTAGGAGGGTTGCGCACAAGGCCCGCAAAAAGTTGCTCCTTTACGCCTCGCATTAGCAGGCGCACTTTCTTGTCTTCTGGCATGTGGGGGTCAGCCCGTCAAAACAATCGCGACATTTCTTCGACAAACATGGCGACGCTCTCGTTCGGCATTTGAAATCGCGAAGAGAGTGCCTGCTCCGCTCTCTCTTTCCGTTCGGGGTTACTGAACGCCTCGCGAAGCTGCCGATGGAACTCCTGCCAACTTGTGAATGAGGTTTCGTGGTTCTCATACCACACTCTTGCCGCGTCTAAGAGGGAGATATACAGGTTCTTCAACTTACGGCGATTGTCCCAGTCGTTGATGGCAGCGACCCGGTCGAAATATTCAAGCCAGTCTTCGACATCCTTACCGGCATCCCTGTGGAATGGGTTGGGTGTGCGAGGCGTGTTGATGACACAGGGTACGCTAGCGAGTGGGTCATGCTCGGTTTGGGTTGCGGATGTGGCAAACATTGTCCTCACGGAACTTGCCAAGGGGCCGTACTGTGGTGGTAGTCCTTGAAGGCGGCGGCTGCTTCGATAGATATCAGCAGATCCTGGTGCACTGGCGGTGGTTGCTTCTGGTTCAGGACCAGCAGGCATAAGACGTTGCAGTACAGTACCCAGCACCTCCACCAGTCTGTCGCGAGAGGAAACGATAGGCAGGAACCCGAAGTGGAGGACTGTTTACTCAGTCAGAGCTGCCATTGACTTCTTCGCTCTCGTCTTCTGCCACCAACACAGCGTGGCAATATATATATATATATATATATATATATATATATATATATATATATATATATATATATATATATATATATATATATAAACTTTTGAACTGAGGATCGATGGTATGATAGATGTTGAAGATACTAATGCGCGAACGCAATTATATATGGTGCTACTCAAACAATGCAGAGAGCGCGTAAGCACAAACAATAAACTTTCATTACCTGTAGGAACGAGTCTTGTACAACCATAGCAACCTCAAGAGGCTGCATATCATTGACCAACGACAGTAGCATTTCCCAAAGAGCACCAGTGCCATCGCCTGTCATCTTCAACCTGGCGTCAAGCAAAAGAAACGGCGTGATCGTCACGTTAACTATAATGTCAAGCACACAAGCGACGTAGAATAAATGTAATATAAAAATTGATGCGATACGTCTCATCAATTTACACTGCAGATTTATCGCTCACCTTTCTCGCTCCTCAATGGTTCGGCAGATCCACGAGACGATGATTTCTCGTTTTTGAGGTATGTACACTGGTGAACGTAGCGCCATTCGGGCAAGTCTCATGCTCTTACTTAGGCGACTATTCGTGAGCTCGTGCATCAGGCCTATATTCGGGATCGAAGAAAGCAGGTAAATGCAAAAGCACACAGACAGAGCTAACTGTCGATTTCGTCGCTTTCACTTACTGTTTGCGAGAGCCATGATGATTCCAACGTCGCTCTGCAAACAAGCACGATGATCAATGCGGTGCGCCGATCTCGGCAGACTATTAAGGATTACCCTGCCGGCAATTAGGGGCGTAAACTTACTCTCTTATGCTGGAAAGCGCCCACGGGAAAATTGACGAGAAGTCAGTCAGTCACGTCTGTCAGTTACTCTGCGTCGTCAGAAACTTTACGAACGATCGATAATTGGCCTTTTCGGCCTGGCATTTCAGAGGCGACACAACGTTAACAGTGTTGAATATCGCACACTGACACAGATCAAAAGGTAAGCAGGCTGTAAACACAAACACGTGGATGCGGCCGCCCGAGTAGCACACACCGCACCTTCATGCACCGCACACCACGCTGCATAACAACTGGAGTTAACATACCACTTTATACAACTAATGGAGCACTGCACACTTGAATTTGTGTAAAAGCTAGCGCCAGTCTAGTAGCAATTTATCCAACCTGTTTAAAATTTGTAATTGCGCAAATCGCATGGCAGAAAAAAAAAAATCACAACTTATCCACAGAGTGAATGATGATAAGTGGGGCGAAGCTTCGGAGGGTTTTATTGGTAAACCGTGAATGGTCCATCCATTCGTCCGCACCTGCTGAGTGAGTCGTTGAACTAGGCGGTCATGTGCGAGCTAGGAGGGACAGAGGCACGGCTTTAGGAGCTTCGCCCCTTGAATAACTTCGTCGTTTGAATTCTACGCGTAAAACTACAATCTGGCCACGAGAAACACCTTCTAATTAATCGGATTTACTAACCGTTTTCCACTTGCATTTAAATGAGGGATTATGAGGCTAGGTCGAACCTGCGACCTCGATCTCAACCAGGCAACGCCGCTATTATTAAAACGTGCAATAAACGTCATCTTGTTCGCTCGCTTAGTGAAGAGAGAGAAATAACTTTCATTTCGGACGGCCGTTAAGCTTTGGCGGCACCCTCCGCCTTGAAGGTTTTCATTTATTTTCGCTAAGGGAATTATTTCAAATAATCTAGATTTCACACCACGTATGTATCCTGGAACATTTATTGACGCGCATTGTTTTTACACATATAAACAAAGTTGCTTCAAGGAACATTTCATAGCACTCCTCAGGACCTTGCAGTAGCATTTGGCTTTGACTCATTTTCGTTATCATTGCCATCAATGTTCAGATTTGGGTACAACTTAGCCACCTTACTATCCCCGTTTAATCGTCCAGCGAACTCGACGTGTCTTCTCGCATTCTCTGTGCTCACTTTGTTCCTCCACAAGTGCAGGAGATTGGTTGATCCAAGCATTTCTCCCTCAAGACCACTACTACGTGCTTTTTTCACTGAAGGAGGTTTGCAGCTCCCCTCGTCTACCTTGTCTGCATCCCCAAACTTTCCATCCCGCCAGCTCAGATCGACCTCTGACCATTTCCCTTCACCTTTTTCGTCCTTTCCAGACAGTCCCTTCTCTTTTTTAATACCTGTAATGCTAGCCTTCTGGTTATTTCCACTAGAATCACCTTCGGCTGGTTTCCTGCACTCCAAGAGACAATCCAAAATAACATTGTGTTCAGCTGTGACGCAGTGCATCCTAATGTAATTCTCCAGCTCATTCCACATGGTTCGATACTGCTCCTCACGCTTGGGCCCTTTGCCACGCATTCCAATAGTGGGCACAGGCAGGGCAGTGCCCTTGCTCTCCATGCTGACAAGGAGGTATATGACCTTCTTGCACTCTATGATTTCGTCTGGGGTCAAGCTTTCCTTGGTTATGAGGGTGAGAAGGGGGTCCAACTGTGAGGCCATGTTGAAGATGGTTGTATGGCTAATCACCATGGGCCAATACTGGGTCAGTCTTTGCAGCCTCTTCAGGGCACGCTGGATGGGTAGCTCCTGGCGATCATTTGGACCAACATTGAAGGGAACAAGCTTGTTATCTTTCATGAATTCCCCGAAGTCGTTGATTCTGTAGTCTGTAACTCTCCCACCGCAGCCCTCGCTAATAGAAGGTGGGTCTTCAAGCGTCGACCGACCTGTCCCCAACGTGTGAATATATATCTCACCACCGTGACTGGCAAGCATATGGGACATCACTTTGGAGCCCGACTTCCTAGGCATTTCGAGCATTACTGCTCGACCACTGAGGAGAAAGTTTGTGAGGCAAGACGACGGCCTACTGTTGATATCGACGGGGGTAATCCTGAAAGCTCCTGTGCAGTACTGCAGTTCTACGCTGTTCGAGCGTGGAGTGCACCATTTTAGCGTGACTGTCTCATACGCTTGTCCTTCTTTCACTGTGCTCACGTGAACACCCTCCGTATTGCTGAAGCCAGTTTTGAACAGCTCTGTGTGAGCAGCGGCTGGGTGCAGAAGCTCAACGTCGTAATTTGCGGATGAATTTGCGTTCTGCTCCTCCTTCATGGGGATCCCGGTTACAGTGGTGGAGGCGAGGTTGTAATGTACTTGAACCAGGTATCCCAGCTTCACGGCTAGATGCCTTCCCGATCGGCACCTATGAACCTCGCTGCTTAGCAAAGATCCGACATCGCGCTTTGAAAAGCCGGTCATATCTATCTCCTTATTGACAGGACACGTAAGAATCACGACCAACTCACACTTGTGAACCGGCATAAGACAATCTGTGCCAGATGCTAGTTTGTTGTGCTCTGTTAGTATGCTGTAAAACCTCTCCTCGAGCGTTCGTATCTCGGCGTCAGACTTCATCGACGTGATGCACACGATTCGACCTCTGTTGACCACCTTCCCAGCTGTTTCGGTAAGAGATGTGCGGCATTCATGCTGCACTTCGCTGCACTCGCACAGGGCTTCTATCGCGGCGGTGAGTCCGGTGATGATGTTGTAATCCTTTGAAGAGCCAGCTTCCGAAGGCGCGCCAACTTGGGCCATAACGGCCATCAGGTAAGACATGCTTTGATCTTCCTGCATCCACGAATTCAAATAGCGAGCCGAAGCGCCGCTGACGACGAATCTGATCAGCTTACTCGTGGGAAAAATGTCCCACACGATGCGACAGTACTCGAAGGCCGCTTCGACGCTGCATGTCCACAGCGATTTAGAGATGGGAGCCAGCGGGATAATGCCTGGCTGTCGCGTCTTCGTGAAGATGTCAAACTCGATGTGCTGCTGGCATGAGGTGAGAAAGTAAGGGCTATGATCGAGCACGAACACGGTCTTGTGGCTGACAGGAAGCGTCATTGTAAGCGTTCGTAGCGTCTTACACAAAAGAACAACCAATCGAATTTTCCAGTTACTACACGTCTACGGCGTCACATCTGAAAAACGTCAAAACAACACACGGCATAACGGCATGCCTGCTTCCATAAAAAAACCGTCTTTCTCCATAGTTTTATGCCCGCTTATGCCATTTTGCCTGAATTTGTTCGGGCGGCCATATTGATTAAGCAGCTTCCTTACTTTCGAACTTCAAGCCAGTCTTGTGCTAAAAAAAGTAACTCTAAACAATTACCAATAAAACTTTTTATTAAAAGGTGTAATAAGTTGTATAAAGGTTTCTACTTTAAGTTTTTGTCAGAATCAGTATTTTTTTACTTTGGTTAGTAATTGCGAATCTCAAAGGCTATGCTTTTGAGCATGTTTATACTAGAATATACTGCCAGTAAATTCTGTCTACTTCATAGCCGACTTGTTTGGTAGCCAGTAGGAAATCCATCGCATGCAGTTGTTTGACTTGTTTCCTTCCTTCATGATCCTTCGTAATCCGTTGTCGTATCCATGAGTCTTCCTAAAATGGTCGTCGAGGAGTGGTTTTGGAAGCTGTCAATTTGTCGTTAAAGTTAGTTTACAGCGATCACACAGCCACGTTTTTTGTTGTAGCTAGAATTCTCAAGTAGCGACGCTTACTCTTTCGGATAATGAGCACGGCATCTCTACCCAAGCCTCCTGGCGGGTGAGTGCATGTGTCATCTTACTGGACGTTCTGTCTAACAGAGCAGACGCTTGCGTTTAAAACGCCTTTTCCTTACCGATCTTCGTGTTTCGCTTGCAGAACTGTGAAGATATACGCCGGCGCTGTTGTAACAGCAGAATGCGAAATCAAAGGAGATGTTACAATCGGTTTGTGGCCTTACGATCGTTCAGAAACCAGATACTGCTTTGCAGCGCGTCGCGATATTTACCAACTAAATTCACTTATTTGCTGCAGGAAGCCGCACGATTGTTCATCCCGCTGCGCACATTATTGCTGAAGCTGGGCCTATCATCATAGGGGACAACAACCTTATTGAAGAACAAGTCTACATAGTCAACAGGTGATGTGCGTCGAGGTTTGTTTGAAAATTGTGTCGCATTTGTTCCGATGCACGTCGCTGGTAGTTCACAAATGTAGCGCAAAATATGGTTTTATCCAGCTGTAGCAACTTTGCCTAGCGTTGTTGAATCAACGGGTGTCGGCCAAGTACAGCCTACGTTAACTAAAATGACAGCACACAGGGTATTTACTCCACCCGCCTGTTTGCCGTACGATTTGCTATGTATTCTGGTGTATGCGAATTCAAGTGACTGTGCTCGGCTTTGTGCGCCGAAATACACAAGGTGGCCGTCATCTAAATAGAGCATTTAAGCATTGCTTTCTTCACACAATGTGACGAATTATGGAAGAATATTTCCTACATATCGCTCACTTTTTCTCATTTACATTTCAGGAGAAAGGAAGGGGACCCACCTGACTCGGAAATCGTTATGACAATCGGGAACAACAACGTTTTCGAAGTTGGCAGTTGTATCCTTCTGTGTCCTATAAAATCAAAATAGAATCTTTTGTTCCTTTTTCGCCCTTGACTTTTGTTTTATGATCGTTTTGCTAAGTTTCACTACATTCAGGATAAGGTACAAGTAGCACTCCATAAAGAACTCTTTCTCACTACAAAAGGAGTTCCTTTGACTATTTTTTACTCAGATTCCGAAGCACTTGTAATAGGCAACAATAATGTCCTCGAGTCAAAAAGTAAGTATCACTGCATACCCTCGCAAGTATTCATTCTTTTAAATAAGTGTTGTCAGAGCATGTTAATGGGAGAATTAAGGTGGTAGTTTTTAAAAGTAAGCAGGACTGTTTCACTGAACGTGAAAGAGATTTAATGCCGACGAGAGCTGCTATACCCACATACTACGCTCCATGGCCACACACATACTGCCTGCACCACTTCGGGCATTGTCCTTGCATAAAGTTTTGTCTGGTCCACTGCACTGTTTTTGTGTTTTCTTCTCTCTTCTCTTTTTTTTTTTGTTTTGACCCTTTTGGCTATCTACATTAATTTTTTAATGGCTGACATCAAGTAGTATGTGCGCAACAAGTTTGGTTTCATCCAAGTCTTTTGATAGTGGTAAGCTCCATCATATTGAATTATTACAATATCAGATATTAACTTGCCTTTGTTTATTGCAAATAGTTGAGTAGTCATGTGGTGCAGTTTTAACAAAATGTCTCATTCTATGGAACGTTTGTTAACGGCTTGTGTACAGAAACAACAGCCCTGCTCTTTGCAGCATTCAGCGGGGAGTGCTTTTATACAAAAAGGAGATGACAATGCTACCTAAGTATTTCCATATTACATTCATTACAAGCCTTGTAAAAAGAAACAGCATATTGGGCGAAAGCTCTTTCTTCTGAGGAAGCCAGTATGGCAATCCAGTGTATAAGACTGGGCATATCTTAGTCACTTGGTATTACCTACTGCTGTCTTGTGTGGCCTCATTTCAAAGCGAGCTTGTGCACCATCACTTGTGTATTGTATGTATTACATAGTGTACGGTGAACAGACAAAGTGCATTTTGTTTTCTCTTTGATTTTAGGCAAATTGGGAAGATACACTGAGCTGACCAGCGGTTGTGTCATCGGGGCCATGTGTGACGTCAGTACTCACGAAAAGCTCAAGGAAAATACAGTAATATATGGTCGCACATGTGAAAGGAGAATTCAGAACGAAAAGCCAGCAGTGAGTGGTGTAGAGTGTTGGTCTCCGTACTCCTGTTATTGCCATGATGATATAAGGAGCTGTTCTTGTCGATAGGTGTAAGATGTGGTACGGAATATAGATTCACTATGTTTTGGTACATGAGTTCTTGATAGTGACATGAGTTCTTGATCATGACAGGTTTTGGGACAATTGTGTAGCCTTGTCAAAAGATAGCATATTACACATCAGACATAATGTATAAATAAGTATTCTTTTCATTCTTTCATGTGTGTTGACAAAAAGTTCTTATATTCCAAATAAGAGAATCAGCTGACAGGGCTTATGCTTAAGAAGTTTTTATATTTGAAATATGGCTATGGTTGTAGAGGAATCAGTGTCACTCACAAATCTATACAAAGAAGCAGGTTGGCATCACATGCTTTATGTAAAGGTAAGATGAGAAAATAGTGCAGTTAAGGATGAATTTTAGTCAGGTTTTCTTTAATATGCTTATCCACTGCCAAAACCTTGAGTTGCACTGTGTTATCGAAACATGCAAGTGAACTGCTTTACTGACTACACGCAGCATGTCAGCTAATCAGTAATGACAGTTGGCTTCTTGTTCTAGACAAAAGAGCTGGGATTTACCATAGTGCATTGCTATTTCTATTGTAACGCTTCCATCTTTTTAAACATTATTTGAGGCTCAGCAAGGAGGCATTTCACCTTTGATATGTGATTGTTTTGTTTGTTTAGCATACTTTGGCTTATCAAATATATATGCCGACATTTGCAGTGAGCATGAAGGTAGCCTGCATAAGGTGTCCAGGCATTCTGCTTGCAGACAGATTGTGGACAATTTGGAAAGTATGAAAAGCACAACCATGGTCAAAAGTGTACGCATATAAACTTTCGCAGCAAGCTACCATAGGTAGGCAAAAAACAAGGGGTGCTCCCTCAGCCTCACTCGTGAAATATATTTTGACCAAAGGGCTCGCTCGGACTTGAACTCATCAAAATTTTTCTCAGTAGACTCACTCATACTCGCACTCAGTAAAATGTTTTTCTACTGAACCCACTCGTACTCAAGAAACTCAACATGATAGTTCTCCCTGATATTCTGATTTACCTCTTGCTCTAAGTGAGTCTCAATGAGTTGACCATGAGTCTTTTAACTATGATTATTAACTTTGCCGACCTGTGCTGACAATTTCATGCACTTTGGTATGACTGGATGTATCTATGACTTCTGGCTCAAGGCTACTTCATTATGTCAAGTCTGACGGCTCCTCATAATGTGTTCTGAAGTGCTAAGATTACTCCCAAAAGTTAAAGAAAAGTAATTTATGCATGTGCTTGTATACAGACAGTGCTAGGCATGTTGTTCAGTTAATTGAATAAACCAAGAATGGTGGCACTACAATGTGCCTGGTTATAGACACTGCTTAACTAGACGATATTAGACAGATGCTTTGAATAGCTGCGTACCTATTTTTATGGCAACAACCTTGGCAAAAAGTCGGGACATCTGGCACCTTTGCTTGCTTTGGTGTATGCACCAATGTAGTGCAGTGAAGCTTGCTTGCCTGCACCAACTTGTCACTTGCAATTTTAATTTTTCTAGTCTGGAAGTGCAGTGTCACGAGCAGGAGTAAGGGTAGGCTGATTGACAGCAATATAAGCTGTAACTTGTTGCACACACATGTTATTATGTTTTTTTTTCCTGGATAAATCCTCCTCAGTAGTGAAAATTGTCTGAGCTGCAAGGGCAGCAAAGAAAGAACACTGCAAAATGAAGGAATGTGTGGGTTCTAAACTACACGGCACTCGGTGCACTTGTAAGGGTAATCTTGGGTCTGGATTTGCCTATGATTAGATATGTGGCACACATATTCTGGTGCACAAGGTCTCCCAGCAATTAATCACCTTCTTGTAAATATCATGGCAGGTGTACAGAGATGTGGCAGGTAGACACCTCTGTAGCTTTGTTTTACTTCTCATGCATGGAATTCACTCATGTTCCTTCACATTATTGGCTATTAAATGCTTTTGCATTGTAAATGATTGACATACTGACATCCATGCTGGTGCTACTACTCGTCTTTAGAGCTTGCATTTTATGGGCATTTTGTTTTTATTTATTTTTTACAACTGAATGACGACTTGATTGTGGAGCAAAGACCCATTAGAACGACAGTACCCTAATGCACAATCAATAAATATAGCGTAACCAAGTATTTATCACAATTGTATTGAAGGCATATTTGTCACCTAATCATGCATTTGCTTTTTGTGCATAGACGCAGACGCTGCAGCTTGACTTCCTGACCAAAGTTCTGCCAAACTACCACTATTTTTGGAAACCGTCCAAAGGAGAGCAAGTTCTTCAGCAGTTGAAGAAGTAGAGGTGGACATTCGTGAGTGCCTGCTGCAGTTAAAGTGGTGGTGTGTAAAGAAAAATGGTGCTGGTTCTGTGGCAGATACATGCGTACAAAATAAAACTATAATGCATCAAGTGGTTGTTTGGTGTCTGCGTAGTGCATAATGCTGTAAGTGCTGCAGTATCAATGTAGTTCCTAGGCTTTGTAATAGTGGTTAAGTCTTGGCATAATTATCAACCTTAAATGGACTCATGGGAGACTTGAGGTATATTAGTTAATTGTCTTTCTGCAATACCATGTAAAAGAAAATGAGTATCTTTTATTAGGGGGGGGGGTATGTAGCTTAGCGAGATTCCTTCCCCCTAAAAAATAAAAGTATGCCAAAACAAGCTTTCAGTGTCTGCGTTGTGGCCCTATCCAACTTTGGCTTGTTGTGATGTCATTAGTTCTGACGACGTCACCTCTGGCACATAATATTGCTCGTCATTAAATGGGAATTGAATTGTACTCTAAGTTGTTCAACTATGAGATTTACAATTTTATTTCCTTTTCGCCGAGACAAAACGTGCGAATACAAAAATTAGGTTCCGCTGCCTGCTGTTTCATATAGCTAGCGATGCTGTTGCTTTGGCATGAAATTCTGTAAAAAGGACATTCACCTTTATTTTGGATAACTAGTATCGCACTGAGACTGTTTTGTAAATTCTGATTGATTAGCACTTTTTCTGGTTAGGGGCCGAGTTTATTACTACTTGTCCAAGCTAACACTTTAAGTGTGTCACGGGCCTGTGCAGAACACTAAATAGAATCATCTGATACTGAAAAACTGATATGTTCTAAAGATTGTACTAGTTATTATGGTTATATACCAGTACAGTTAAACCCCTTTATAAGAGGCATGCTCCAGGCAGCAATTCTTGTCTTTTATATGAGATGTCTCTTATAAGCAGTGTACCTCGCATGCATTTTCTCATCAACCAGTATTTTACTGTAGGCACACTACTGTCTCTTATACCCATTAGTCTATTATATCAGTGTCTCTTATAAAAGAGTCCGGTCCGACTGTACTAGCCAAAGCAAGTTTGGTGTAACCTGCATTGCATTGTAAAACTCCAAAATACTTCCATTGTTTAGAATGTGGTATACACTGCTGTATACATGTATGCATTGTCGCTGTAGCCATTAATTATCCTCATTCAACATGAAAAATTTCATGAATTGTACAAGTAATAAAACTAGAGAAATTAAACGAACAAAACAAGCTCTACAACTACTTTTTGTGCATATATATAATGTTAAAATTAAAGACTAAAAACTAGCCTAACGTTTCAGGACCAATTCAAGCATTCCTTAGCACTGACTGTCCGGCCGGCTCCGAAGCTAGCGACTTTTATTAGTAGTGTCCCTCTCTCCACCGTCGTTCTATGCAAACAAGTTGGGTGTCTCTCAGCTTTCTTGCTAATGTACTATGATGTTTTAAAGTAATGAGAGTATTGCACAATCATGAAAACTCGTAGATAATGGGAGAAAAAAAGATTGCAAGAATCAATTCATATTGTTTATGTACACTGTATTGTCCCACAAATAACCTCTATGCCCAAGTATAAAACGCAGATTGAATTATTTTTAAATAAAGCCCACGCACATTGCTATGAAGTCGCCTTCTTCGCGTTACCTTGAAACAGTACAATGAAGCCGACTTGCTACCCGAAATCGAGTATAACTCGTAGCCCGACTTGACCTCTGAATTTTGTTGTACATTTTATGCGGCCTATAAGCGAGAAAATACGGTATTCAAGAGCATGTTGACTTTGTTTGATATTACGATAATCAAACTGTTTAAGTCTTGTTTTCATATCACTACCCTACCTCACGATTGGGAAAATTGCAGAACCAATGTTGACTTACACAAGGTGTTGAAAATGCAAACGCATGTAAAATTGTTAGTCAGCCCAACCGCAAGATGAGATGAAAAAAATTTAGAAAGCTCACGCACAGTTTTGTAAAGCCTGCTTTTCTGCATTATCTTAAAAAAGCACCGCGAAGCCAACTTGTGCACCCAAATTGGCGTGTAACTCGCACCCCAGCTTCAGTCTCGAATCTCGCATACTTAGGCTGCTTATGTGCGAAAAAATCTGGTATTTAAGAAAATATGGGCGTTGTCACATATTTTGACCAACGAACTAGTTTTGGAGCCCTGTTTTCAGCACGCATCTCACTTTTCTGTATCACAATTACAAGAGTTGCATCATAAAATGTTGGCTCATGTGACACATCTGATAAAGTGCAAATGCATTTAAAATTGATAGAAAACTAAATAATTGGATTGAGAATACCTGAAGACAATGATGTTATAACGAAATTATGCAGACCCCATGGATTGTAGGAATCGATTTCATGCCAAGCAGTCCAGTGAGTAGTTGCTAATGCAGAATTTTTTGGCTTTTAGGCACGCGTTATGAGGAGTAGTGTGCATGTGGTAGTTGTTCGCACATCGTGAGCTTACCAGACACGTCGACTACACCGGTGTTTGAAGGGTAACTTGTATGCTGAGGTAACGTCAGACTATCAGTCATCATCATCATCATCATATAGGTCATCTTTGCATAATCACATTTTACAGTGCGATTATCCGAATGTCATACGTAGCTTTCTTACTGTATTCTTTTCCTTAGCGTATTCTTCCGCCAACACTGGAACCACAATTGACTTTAGCCCAACATGACGCCATCACCACAGGAGCTCGCATATAAGCTTTATTATAAATGCGAGGCATTTCTAGCGAACTTCGGTGACTTTGAGCGTATCTATCTATCTAGCTGCTTACGTTTGCGTGCTCTCCTGATCACCACCTTAACTTGGCGTGAACCAAATTTAGCATGGAAGGGTAAGATGGTATGACGAATATGACGTGCTGATCAAGACATGAATAGCATACGTTGTCAAAAACTTCCCGCCAGACAGTGGCACATACCCATGGGTGGGTATGTGCCGCTATTATGCAGGTATGTGCCACAGGTGATTGACACTCAGTATCTACCTAGGAACGACGAGAACACACAAGGGCAATTTTAAACGTGCAAGCGTTTAGAAATACCCGACATCGGTAGCGTCGACCCGACGAATGCAAACAATAAATGTCAGGGTCCTAGCTGGAATCGAACCCAAGCATTCTGCGTGTGAATGAAGCACTTTACCACAGAGCCACACCAGGTCTCGGAACTGCTTTTCAAATAGATGCTAATCTTCGTGAAACGTCAATAGTGGTTGCAGTGCTGCTTACCCAATTTTATAAACATTACATATGTACTCCTTTGATACTTCCATCACGGTGGGTTAACGTCAATTGTGGTTAATTACCTTGCGATGAAGTTTACTTATGTAGCAGTGTACAGGACCAGCATCCTCGCGAGCATCAGCGCTTCATATCAGCTTGTGGTATTGCTATAATACGCATGTTCTAGTTGGCATCGTTGCACAAGTGCAAACAACTGGTCATGTAAACATCTGCAACTCTTCAACATATGTCTGTGCGTGCAACATTTGTACATATGATTAGCGTCATTTCATGACGTGTCGCTCAATAAAAGAAAATGCAACATGTGGTCACCTTCCCTACTCGGCGCGAGCAGAGTACGAGTGACGAAAGGTCCGCGCTACCACCAGGGGTGCCACAGCCAGTTTTGCACGTTAGTTCTGGCGCTGGAGTTTTGACATGCTTGCATGGTTTGTGACAGGCTATGGCTCGACTCTACTTTGTCTGCGCCAAAGAAAGACCTAAGGGGGTATGTTACGCTAAGACATCACTCTGTCCTTTGAAGATGTTGAGGTTGGACACATCATTGGTCAGCAGGTAGTTTTAAGATAGGGTACGCAAAGCTTTGCGCCTGCGTTTGTTGCAACTGTGCATATGTTGTATGTTAATTTCTTGGGTACACAAGATACTTAACGGAAAAAGTGTGTGTTATACCAAGGTATGCAAAACCTATGTTCTCTATTCTAAAGCTGCCTGGTGTACAGAATTCAGTTCGTTGCCATACTGCAGCCACCAAACCTGTGCATAAACACTTGTGCAATTATATGGGTGGCCCAGCTAACTCTAGCCACAGTTAAAAAATATATGCGTGTGGACGTTTGCATGTTGCCAACTTTTAAATATCATATAGAAAGACCCATTATTGAAGCTTGTTTACTTCTGTAGCACTTGAATGAAGCGATTCTTCGTTTCCAAGGCTCCCTATACAAGTGAACATCTAGAAGCTTCCCCAAATGTCTTCTACCTGATCAGAGAAAAAGAGCGTGCAAAAAGCTTTACCTCTACCTTCTTAAAGAAGTCTTGTACACGAAACTTCACTTAATGCGGTGGCGTATGGGTTGCTTGTTCTGGTTCTTTAAGTTCTGTTTTCTTTTTATTTCTTGTGGACTTCATTCTTGGTTGCGTGCGTACGCATGTATCAGGAAAGAGTTAGTTGTACATTCTTGACTGCTATATTGGTTTAGCTAACCTCAAACTGCCTACCTTCCCATACGTAACTGGGATAATGTCCTCCCGAGGGCCACTATTAAGTACAATAGAGGCTGAAGCCCGCTACAACACGTACATGGAGAACAAATGGGTGAAAACACATGCACATTATATATATATGTAGATATACTATATAGAGATATATATAGATATATATACTATATATATATATATATATATATATATATATATATATATATATATATATATTATATAAGGGAAAGAAGTGTGTACCTAAGGGCTCGTTTTTTTCCGTGTTTTGACACAATATTATGAGATCTAACAGACAATAATGCCAAAGAATGTATAGGGGAAGTTATTAGAACAAATGGAATGTAAATAAGAAGAAAGGAAAGAGGGGGAAAAAATAACCAGCCATGAGCAGAAATCGAACCTAATTCGAAGGTCATAGGTTCGATTCCTGCTCACGGCTGGTTATTTTTTCACCCTCTTACCCTTTTATCTTCTTCTTATTTACATTCCATTTGTTCTAAACTTCCCCTATACATTCCTTGGCATTATTGTCTGTTATATATATATATATATATATATATATATATATATATAATATATATAACCACGTACACACACAAGGTTGTCTTTTTTAGATATATATTATATATAATACAGATTCTTGTAAGAAAAGTCCTGACAGTAAGGCCTCCTATGAGTTCCACCCATGAAATACACGTTCGGGAGGATATGCTTTGCCGCATTTACAATGGCACTGTCACAGCTAATGAACAAAAAATTGATCATTAACTTTTATTTATTAGCATGTGGGCAAGTGCTTATATTACAAAGTTATAATGCATGCCAATTTATGGCATACCTATTTTTCTTAAAAATCACGGAGGTAGCACATTGTTTGAGATATTCTTTATGGAAGTTCAAGTGCACAATAGAAACTAATTGCGTAAGGTGTGCATGAAGCGCGCTTTACGGCTATCTTCCCACTTGTTTATACAACAGCTTCCACCTTGAAGCTCCCTATGCCATCAATGGGAAAATTCAAAAATTATTTTCTTCCATAAAACAAAAGTTTTAATGATTAAAACTCACCATATAAAAAGAATTGTATATCTACTTTCAATTTGGGTAATAAATGCTATGTTTATTGGACCATCATATGGTGCAATTAGTGTTTCATTCAATATTGACAAAATGACCATTTTGTGAAATTTAAGATTTTTTCTTGTGAAGTATACCAGCTTGATAGGTCTCAAAAATTTTTTTTGGCAAAAACATACCTTTGGTGGAGTAAGTATTTATACAAAGTGCAGTATTGCAATAGAAAAACCCAAACATAACACATGTTGGCAAAATTCTTGAGGGTGAATGTGGCAGAAAAATTAAACTAATGCTACTGACCTTCAAACACATTACACAAAAACTTTGACTTATCATGTAAAAACCGAATTTCGTGTAAAAAGAAGGAGCGGTACTTTTCAAATAAAATTTTTCACGACCAATACCTAAACAACCATTTGCGAAGTTCGGAAGGCACCCAAGTGAGCAAGTTTTCTTGTCTCCAAATATTCTAGGGATTTACTGTTTGAAGGCAGTAAATCAGCGTTTTTTTAATACATTTGAGATGGTGGCCAAAATGGCTAGGACGTTTGACGTGGAATGACAGTTATTTGCTTTTGTTGAACTGTGTTCAAGCAAACCGCTTTGTCAACCTTTTGTTTGTTTGAGAGGTATAAAACTCAGGTGCAGCCACTGCTGCGATTCTTCTTGCAGACTGTTGAAATAGATTGTGACGCCTCTATACACTTAAAAAAAAGAGAAAAACAGGCACACACTAGCCATTTCACTCAAGCCATGCATCTTAACAAAGTGATATGAGCACAAAATGAAGACGGACACAACTTGAAGAGGTAGTCAAGGACAGTTGCTGCGATCAAAATTGATCTGTCTTCACTTGCGCTAGTTTTACTTTACCAAACAAGCAAACAAACAAAAACTGGCAGATCCCACGTACAGTGAGAATCGATGGTATGCAAAGCACGAATGAGGTAGAGTGATAGGTCACTTTAAAATCAGCACAACGTTAATAGGTGGAGGTAAGTTATGCCGTACATCACTTCCATGTCATGATTATCATGTTTGGACGTTTCATTTACCTTCGTCATCAATTAACGTCACCCGATACCAACTTAGGTATATATGGAGCTAGGAAACGGCCATGAGCGTGCTATGAGCGTAGCATGTAGTCATGCTTTACATGAAATCCATATCATGGTTATCATATTTGGACGTGTCATTAACATTCATCGTCCATTCACGTCACGTAATACCACATTTGGTATACGTGGAACTAACGAAACGGCCGCGAGAGCGCTATGAGCGAAGCATGTAGTCATGTTTAGATGAAACGCATATTCTGATAATTGTATCGTCTCGTTCACGAAGCCAAACATGCTGCGCTGGGTACTGGTGGAAAACAGAGCCAGTTTATTGCATACGTGCACATATATTGGATTTGGAAGCCATTAACAGATAAATTCTTCGAGTTAAGCGTTAAACAGATACGATACGCTTTCGTGGCACACGTGGAGCGCTCGGCTCCCAAGATACGATACATCTTCCTCTGTTTGGAAACAAAACAAGGACGGGGGAAAAAGAACGTAAACGAAAGTTGCGAGGCATACTAGTTCAAGGCATTTGCACGAAGTTCTGGATGTAGGCCAGACGTGAAGGCGCTCGACGTTGTCTGAACGACCTCCTTGTCGAGGACGAGACACTTGTTAGGGCAATAGCTGTGCAGGCGCAGACGGAGCTGTCCATTCTTCACGTCGATATGCTGTCGCGTTGCTTTGCCTAGACTGTACCTCAAAGTCGGCGTCATCGTACTCCTGGTCGTTGCGTTGAAAGGGCTCCCGCGTGAGTTGCGCCTGAGCACAGTGCCGTTTCTGTGACGACTGTGTACGACCTGGGGTGACCAGCAGACTTGAGTACTTTAGCTTTCGTCGGCCATGTATACCTTTCTTGATCCGGACCGCATCTCCCGGGCTCAGGTGCGCCAATGGTCTCCTCGAGTGGTCTGTCTGAGGGCGCCGGAGCACATCGTGACTGGTGTTGCCTTGAACGTCAGGAATAGTTGTGCAAAGCCGTCATCCCATCAGCAGCTCAGCGGGTGATGCGCCGCATTCGAGTGGGGTGGTCCTGAAAGCAAGCAATCCCAACCAGATATCTTGTTTTGCTTCACTTGTTTTGATTTTTTTTTGAGGATGTGCTTAATTAACTGAATGCATTTTCCCGCCAACCCAGTAGAGCGTGGGTATCCTGGCTAGACGTTACATGCTTGAAGTCATACAGTTGTGAGAACCATGCAAATTCACGACACGAAAATTGAGGGTCATTGTCAGAACAAACTTACAACGGAATGCCGTGCCTAGCAAAAATCGCACTTGTTACGGCGTCTATGATTGTTTTGGCCATGTTATCTTTGAGGAGTTCAACTTCGGGGAAGTTTGTAAGGGCGTCGTAAACGCACATTCAAAAACGCACATTCCCGCTGTATTCAAAAATGTCTATTCCGACGCGGTACCACCGGTTGGTCCGGCACGGGGCGCATCAGTAAAGGCTCTCGAGGCTGGCTATATGCGTACTTTTTCGCATATAGAACAAGCCTGGACGAACGATTCTATGTCAGAGTTCTATCCCGGCCAAAAGACTAGTTGTCTTGCATTGGCCTTGCTTTTGTTGATTCTCAAGTGCCCGTGGTGAATTCTTTCCTGTGTTTCGTCTTTCATGCTAGCCGGAATAACCACTTTGCAGTCTTTGAGCAAGACTCCTTGTACGTTGATAACTCCCCCTCGAATGTTTTCCACGGCCCCTCCAAACATTTTCCAGCGTCTAGATCCCGCCGCACGTTCCTTAGCTGTTCGTCTCGTGCCGTTTCCGTGGCTAGCCGCCTCCATGTTCCTTCACTAACGAGTGAAGAGACTGTACTCACGGCATGTACTTCCACATAGTTGCTGTCAAGGTCGCAGGCTGTTGTCTTAGTTGTGGCACGGGACAACATGTCAGCAAGGAGGAGCTGCTTCCCTGGAACAAATTTCAATTGCGCGTCATAACGCAGCAATCTCAGAAGAATCTTTGCAACCTCGGAGGTATGTCACCACTCGCCATCTGGGAGATTGCGATCAAGGGCGGTGGTCTGTTTCAGCAATAAACAGGCGACCGTAGACGAAGTGATTAAACCTTTCACAACCAAACACCACTGCCATAGCTTCTTTTTCAATTTGAGAATAACGTTGCGTTTCGGTAAGCGCTTGTGATGCGTACGCCACGGCTTCCACGTGTCGTTATGACACTGCAACAAAGCGGCGCCTATTCCGTCTCGGGATGCATCACATGGCACTTTTGTGGGTTTAGCCTGATCGAATACCGCCAACACAGGCTGCATGCTTAGGTATAGTCCCAGAGTTCCTTCCACACTTTCACGTGATAATCGGTCCATTCGAAGATTGTATCTTGTCTGATCAAGCCTCTCAAAAGAACAGTTCTTTGAGCTATATAGTGAAGGAACAAACTTGCTGAAAGAATTGACGACACCTAACATCATTTGCACCGCGAGCTTGTCTTCTGGGGTCGGCATATGCAGCATGCAATTAATCAGCGTCAGGCCTAGCCTGATGCCTGCTTTATCTATTACGTCTCCAAGAAACTCGATTTTCTCGACACCAATACTGCACTTCTCAGGATCGAAGGTCAATCCGGCGTGTTATGCAGCAAGCAACACAGATTTGAGACGTTCGTTGCGCTCTTCTACTGACGAACCTTATACCAGAATATCGTCCACGTATATTTTTACGCCGAGAAGGCCTTCGAAAATTTCATTCAGCGTTTTTTTGGAATACTTCTGGGACGGATGATATGCCGAAGGGTAATCGTAAAAAGCGGTAGCGACCAAATAGAGCAGAGAACGTGCGAATCCGTGATGTAGAGTCATTCAAAGAGATTAGGTGAAACCCAGAGTTAGTGTCCGAGCGGGAGAACACAGTTGCACCAGCTAGCTCGGATTCTAAATCCTCTCGTCGCGGCATCATGTAGTGCTCCCTTTTTATACATTCATTGATTTTCCTAGGGTCTATACATAGGCGAATTTTCCCGTTTTTTTTTTTTCGAACGATCACATGTGGGACTCACCCAGTCAGTAGGCTCGGCGACTCTCTTGATGATTCCGGCGTGCTCCAACCTGTCGAGTTCGTCCCGTAGTGGTTCCGTCAGAGCCAACGGTACACGTCGCACTGGTTGAATGACTGGCACAGTGTTGTCTTGAAGCACCATGGGATATACTTTTTTCACACAGCCAGTTCCCGTGAAAAAATGACGAAAGTCTTTCACAAGTTCTTCACGGCTGTCGTTTAATACGCTGTGAACGCGTGATAGCAATCCGGGGCTTTCGCTTGCTTGTAGGCCCAGGATTGCTTGGCTACCTTTGCGTACGACGAAAAAATCGAGAAGGATAGCTTGGTCACCGAGCGTCACTTACGTACGGATGACTCCAAGATGCTTGATTGTGTCTCCACCGTACTAATGTAGAACTACGCTACTCTGCTTCATTTCAGGGCTTGGTGCATCCTATTGTATATTTCAACGGGCAGTAAGTTGGCCTGAGACCCAGTATCTACTTTAGGTTCAACCGAAACGTTGTTTACGTTTCATTCGAACCGTCCAATCACGTTGGTTTATCACTCCTCTTGTCGACACCTCTGAAACACTGGAGTCATCTTCGTGATCTTGAATTTCGCCAAACAGCGCCGATGACCTGCAGCAAATTGCAAAATGGTTCCTCTTTTGGCATTTTCTGCAAGTTCGTCCGAACTCAGGACAGTTTCCAGGCTGATGTGTGTGGCCACACCTGAGCACGTGTGACCAGGTGTGGCCACATGTGCAGTTTTGCGGTTCGGGCATGTGTTGCGAACGGCGTCTATTTGTTTTTGACCTCATTCTCAGGTTTCTTGGTGAAGCGCTGTTGTTTCGGCTGCTCAGACAACGTCGAGCGCCTTCACGTCTGGCCTACAACCAGAACTGCAAATGCCTTCAACTAGTATGTCTCGCAACTTTCATTTATGTTCTTTTTCCCCGTCCTTGTTTTGTTCCAAACAGAGGAAGATGTATCACGGAAGATGTTTTTGCCTTCTGTGAAGCTCAGCGTATTAAATATCTCGATGGCGCCTTCACCTGCTGCACTGAGAAGGAGCGCTGTATTTGACGATACTGATCACTGCTTGTCACTGGGTTCAGATGCCGCATTAAAAAGCTCGAATCCCTGCTTAAATGTCTACCAATTCTTGCTTGCTTCTCCTGTCGTGCTCAGCGGCCTAGGCAGCCTTAACGAATCCATTGCGTATTCCTTGCAGCGGTGGCCGTCGATGATCAACGCCTCGCTTTGATACACATCCCACTTCTGACACCATGTATCGTCTCGTTCATGAAGCCAAACATGCTACGCTGCGTACAGGTGGAAAACAGAGCCAGATTTATTGCATACGTGTACATATATAGGATTTGGAACGGGCGTGTCTTTAAGCCATCAACAGATAAGCTCTTCGAGTTAAGATTTAAACAGATACGATACGCTTTCGTGGCACACGTGGAGCGCTCGGCTCCCAAAATACGATACAATTATCAGATTTGGACGTATCATTTACCTTCGTGATCTCTTCACTTCCCGTGATACCAAATTTGGTACATGTGGAGCTAGCGCAACGGCGGCGAGCGCGTCATGAAGGGGCCAATATACTCCGACGCAATGTTGACGCACGCGCAGGCTGGGCGCAGCGACGCCACGCTAGCAAAACGCAAGGACTCTGTAGTGTGACGCCATGCGCGACCAGCGTCCGTCGGCGCGGCCCGGTGGCAACCGGCGTGAAATGTGACATGCTGCATTTCGCACCGAGTGAGTGAGTGAGTAACAACTTTATTAATCGAAGGGGTGAGGGGTAAAGGAGGCTAAGCCACGAAGGCTGCCAGGCTGTGCTTCTCGATGACTTCTTCCGCTCGTTTCAGGACCCGTGTCTGGATGTCTATGTCGTTGCTGGAGAGAAGGGCCTCCCATTGTCCCTCGGTGGGGGGGTGAGCAAAGGAGGTCGGCGGGCGGGGGATCCTCCGGGCAGCCCCAGAGGATGTGGTTCAACGAGGCAACGTTGCCGCACAGGCAGCAGCGTGGATCAATGGCACCTGGGTGCATGTATGAAAACACGAGGGGGGCACGGGAAGGTGCGGGTCTGTAGGCGACGCCAGGCGATCTCGGACCGCTTGGGAAGGCTGCTGTGAGGATGTGAATAGAAATATCGCTCGAGGCGATAATGCTGAGTGATGTCGTGGTAGGTGACCAGGGGCTCCGGCACCAGGGCGTCCGACTCTGAGTGGCCCACCGCTCGGTCGACGAATCCTCGAGCGCGTTGGTGAGCTGTCTCGTTGCCGGGGTGGCCCGAGTGGGCGGGGACCCAGATCAGTTCTATGCGGCACTGCTCATCTTGCTGCAGTAGGGGCCGAAGTAGCCGTAAGGTGGTAGGCGAGACGAGACCTCGCGCGAAATTCGAGATGGCTTGTTTCGAGTCGCTGATTATGACGCTTGCGTCAGCCGAGGTCGCGGCCAAAGCAATGGCCACTTCCTCCGCCTCGACGGCGTAAGGCGTTCTGACGGTGCCAGCCGTGATGGTCGGCCCCAAAGGAGCTGAGGAGGGCGACACGGAAACGACTACGAAGGCGTCCCTGCGTGCATTGTATCGGGCCGCATCTACGTAGGCGACGGCCGGGTGGTCGGCGTACTTTGCTTGAAGCATGGCGGCACGGGCTTGGCGGCGAGCGTCGTGGTGGCCCGCCAGCATATTCTTAGGTAGCGGCTTGATGTAGAACGCCGCTCGAATAGCATGGGGTAATGAGACCAGATCCGGAGGGTGGGAGGAGGTGTCGTGGCCGATGGAGGAAAGGATGTGGCGACCGGTCGGCGAACGGTAAAGGCGTTGCACTTGAGCGGAGCGGTGAGCCTCAATCAACTCGTCGAGCGTGTTGTGTACACCCAAACGGAGAAGACGATCGGTGGACGTGTTGGGGGGAAGGCCGAGGGCAGTCTTGTATGCCCGGCGGATGAGGACGTCAATTTTATCGCGTTCCGATTTTAGGAGACGTGTATAAGGAAGGCCGTACGTGAGGCGGGAAACGACGAACGCGTCGACAAGGCGAAGTAGATCGTGTTCTCGCATGCCCTCACGCCGCGCACGGACACGGGCGAGCATACGTGCGGTCTGCTGCACCGAGAGCGAGAGCTTGTCTATGGTGTGTGTATTATGGCGGTTGGACTGTAGGATCAGCCCGAGCACGCGGAGATGCGAAACGACGGGGACAGGAGTAGAGTTGGCATGAACCGTGATGGTGGGGTGGGGAGTTTTGTAGCGACGCCGGTCGGGAGGCCGCATGAGAAGAAGGGCCGATTTGGCCGCTGAGCAAGTAAGACCGGCCGCGTGCACGTGGGACGTGACGACGTCGGTTGCGCGTTGCAACGTCTGCTCGATATGGCCGTCAGAGCCCGACGTGACCCAGAGAGCAATATCGTCCGCGTACAGGGTGTGTTTAAGACCGGGGATACGGTCCAGCTTGCCAGGAAGCGAGCGGAGGACAAGATTGAATAGAAAAGGCGACAAGACGGCGCCCTGAGGGGTGCCACGAGGGCCAAGCTCGTACGTGGGAGACGGGAGGTCCCCTATGATGATTTCGGCCGTGCGGGCGGTGAGGAACGCGCGAATGTAGTTGTAGGTGCGGGTGCCGGGATTGAGGGCTGCGAGTTCGGCAAGGATAGCCGAATGGGAGACGTGGTCGAACGCCTTGTGAAGGTCCAGGCTAAGGAGAGCCTTTGTGTCTGAAAATGTGGGTGGGTCGAGGAGATCATGGTGGAGTTGTAAGAGGACATCTTGCGTGGATAGGTGGGGGCGGAAACCAAGCATGGTGTGGGGAAGGAGATGGTGTGCGTCCGTGTACGTTTGCAAGCGAGCGAGAACGACATGTTCTAGAAGCTTGCCGACGCACGAGGTGAGTGAAATGGGCCTGAGATTCTCGATTGTGAGTTTCTTGCCCGGCTTGGGGATGAAAGCCACGCGAGCGTGTTTCCATGATTGGGGGAGGTTGCCGGAGCGCCAGCACTCGTTGAGGAACGAAGTGAGGGTAGCAGCCGAAGGGGCGTCGAGGTTTCGGAGGAGCTTGTTGGGGATGCGATCTGGGCCGGGGGCGGAAGTGGTGCGGAGCTTCTGTAATGCCGCGTAGACCTCCGCTTCCGTGATATCGGCGTCCAGTACTGGGTTGGGGGCCCCAGAGTAGGACGCGAGAGGGGGAGGAGGTGTGCCAGGAGGCAGAAGCTGAAGGTATTTGGCGGACAGGTCTGCCATCAGCGACGGAGTGTCGCCGGGGTAAGCCCGGACCACTCGTTGTAACTGCTGCCGAGCGACCGACTTGGCAGAAGCAGGGTCGAGGAGGTGGCGGAGGAGATGCCAGGACTGTTTGCAGCCCAACTGACCAGAGAGACCCGAGCAGAGCTGCTCCCACTGTTGGCGGGCGAGCGCGGTGGTGTGTTGCTCGATCGTACGATCGAGGTGCGCAATGCGGCGGCGTAAGCGACGGTTGTGACGTTGCTTCTGCCAACGGTTTGCAAAGGCCGGTGCGGGCGGCCCACAGGTGGGCAAGACGGGCGTCAGTTGCCGGATAGTCCTTCGTGGTGGGGATCGAGGCGGTGACTGCGTCGAGGTCCGCTAGCAGCTGGTCGGTCCACGTCGAGAGGTCCTCGATGTTGGAAGTGGCGGAGTGCAACCGGCGTTCTCGGAAAGCGTCCCAGTCTGTATAGCGGGCCGTGTGTGGGCGCGGCTTGCTGGGGGAGGTGAGAACTTGAATGGTGAGGACATAGTGGTCACTGCCGAGGGGCTGATGCGTGTTATACCAGCGCGCGTCGGGCACGCTGCGGCAGAAGCTGAGGTCCGGGGTGGTATCGCGGCACACACTGTTGCCGATGCGCGTTGGTTGCGTGGGGTCGGTGAGCAGGGAAAGGTTGAGATCGTGAGCGAGCTGCCACAGCCTCCTTCCGGGGCCATCTGCCTTCGAGTAACCCCAGTCCGGATGCTTGACGTTGAAGTCGCCGAGAATAAGAAGGGGTGATTTGGCTGCTTTCGCTGCAGCGGCACGGAGCAAGGCTAGGAGAGACGCGTCTTCAGTGGAGCGAGGGGGGTTGTACACGTTGAGAAATAAACAGAGAGGGCTGTTCACGTTGCTGAGGTAGTGTCTCGAGAAAGACGTGATGGACTGCAGGGAAGGGTAGATCGTGTCGATTGACAGTGAGCGTCCGCCGGGTGAGGACGGCCGTCACGGGATGGGGCAGAGGATGGTGAGTTAACTTGGTTGTAGGCGACGTAACCCGAGAGGGAGACGTCGGCGTGAGTTCCTGTAGTACGATGATATCAGGCGCGTCCGAGGGGGTCTAGTTTGTTGTAGGTGGAGAAGGAGGTGGTTACGCTTGGGACGAAAACCACGGCAGTTCCACTGCCAAATGGTGACGATGGATCGGTCAGCCATTTTTAACCAGCGAAGATGTTGCCTCGGCCGGTGTTTGCGAGGTTCGGGCGGCGCCGGAGGAGGTGGTGGTGCGGGCATGGAGGGGTGGCTTTGCTCGATGCTTCCAAGCATGGCAGTTTGTAGGCTATCAACTGTTGACTGTAGAGATTGGAAGGACGGTGGCGGGGGGGGTAGGCGGCGAAGTCTGTGCGCAGGGAATTTAGAGCTTCGTGCTGTGCAGTGAGAAGCTGGTGGACGGAGTTGAAGCGGCTATCCAACCGCTTTTCAAGATCCACCAAGGCCGTCTTGATGGATACCTGGACCTCTTCAGAAAGGTGAAGAGATTCAAGGGGAGTGTTTGGGTCGACCGGCGCTTGCCAGTGCATCCTTCGGGGAGTCTGAACGTCCATGTCGGAGGAGGAGCAAATGGTAGAGGGCAGAGAGGATTTTCACTGTGATGGCTGATTCCAGCTTCTCTTCAAGAGCTTGCAGTTTCGCTTGGAGGGAATCAATTTGGGTCTTCTGAGCTGCAATTTGAGCGCTTTGTGCAGTGACCTGCTGTCGGAGGGAGGCGTTTTCTTGCTGCAGTGCAACAACCTGCGGCTCCGAGGGCAAGCCGGGGGCGCCGCGGGGCCATGTCGAATTCATGGGCTGTGATGCGGGTTTAGGCACCGCTGGTACGGGGGGCGGAGAGGCAGTAACCGACTTGGGCGGTGGAGCTGGTGAGGGACCACTTGCTGCTTGCTGGGAAGAGCGCACTACCGCTGTGGGCGGAACAGGCTGTTGTGGCGAGGGGTGTGTGTCAGGTACCGGGGCCTTCTGGCGTTGAGGGCGCTGCACGTAGCGGTGTTTACAGTTGGAACTGTACGTGGAGTGATTCCCATTGCAGACGATGCAGCGGGGGTTGCAAGTGGGTGGCGATCCTTCGGGCGGTGTGGGGTGAGCAGCGCCGCACCGATGGCACCGCTCCTGCCGCGGCTTGGGGCACACGTCGGTCCGGTGGCCGGTCGAGCGGCAATTGTAGCAGGCTTCCACCTTGTTGCGGAACGGAAGGAGGCGAAGCTGGACACCGTGGTAGAAGATCCACCGCGGTAGTTTCGGCTCCATGAGGGTGACCAAGATGTGAGGGGCCTTTGCCCATGCGGCGGCCTGCCCACAACAGAGAGGGTAGGATTGCTTGCCTGAAGGTCTTCAAGGATGGCTTGGTCCGTGAAGTCGTCGAAGGCGTGGTACAGTATGCCCCTGAGGGCATCGTCTGGCGGTGGGGCGTAAAGGTGGACGGTGAAAGTGTTGCCGGAAACCGTGAGGGAGGTGATGCGGAGGTATGCTTGTGCACGAGCCGAGTCCGCGACGCTGAGCGTAAAAGTGTTGTTGACGGGGTGGATCCGCACCGTGTCGCGAGATGCGGGCGGGAGGTCTTGCAGGAACGCTGCTTGCAGCAAGGCGGTGTACAAGTGCCAAGGCTGTAGCTTGGTGAGTTTCTACGGGGCTTTTAGGGCGGCCGACGATGTGAATCGTGTCCGCCGGGAGACGAGGGAGCGGAGCGCGGCGGCGGTGCTGCGGAGGCGATGTATTTACCCGCTTCGACGAGGGCAGAGAAGCCGGCGTGGTGGTGGGCTTAGCTGCGGCGGTGGCAAGGCGCAAGGCTGCGCGGCGTTGCTCTTGGGCGCGGAGGCCTGGCGACTGCCAGGATTCGTCCGAGAGTTCCTCGGGGGACACGTCCTGTCCTTCGACAATATACTCCATAGCGGTGGACAGCTAGGAGATGGGCGACGGGCAGCGGCGGGCGGCCGGGCGGGTCGCTCCGTCTGTCAGCTGATGTGCAGGCGGCCGCACTCGAGCTAAGCCTAAGAGGCCTAGGTCGGTGCACGGCGTGGGTCGAAGGCTTTCGAAAGCTCTCCCGGGCCACCCCGGGCGAGTTTCGCAATAAAGTGGGTGTCGAAGAGATCCAGACAATGTGCTCCAGCCACCCGTGAAGAAATTATCCGGATAGGGTCGAAAGGACCGGCGCGAGGGCCGAAATTGGCGGAGCCGAAGTGAGGTGTGACTGCTCTCCACCCCCAGGATCCCCTTTTCCTCGGACACGGCAAAGCCACGCACGGCTAGGCGTGGGAGGGAGTCGAACTCCCCCGTTAGCTCGGGTTCGTGGTGTCGCTACACACCAAACGCCTACTTGCGCAGGCACCCTGCGGTATGTTTAAACATGACTAACTAAAGTTATTGACTGTTGAACATTGTGAGTGAACTTCCCGCATAAAATTAAAATTTGTTCATGGATGTTTATTACAACTTTACTTCAAGGGGATTTGATAACATCGGTGTTCAGTTGACTTATAGTTATTAGTCCAAATTATTATGATAGGCTTATTTGATATACTACCATATAGGGCTACCATATTGATAACTATATTATTATCGCAGCAATTCCAAGCTCCAGTCTATCTTATTTAGCCCAAGTCCGCACTTTGTACGAGGATGACTGCAATGCAGGTGATCTGTCATAATCACATGTAACCCCCTGTAAAGGCAGTTTCACTGCAGTAAATGGCGTACCAAGTCTTAAAAACACCTTTTCAATGCATATTAACTTGCCTATTCTTTTTGTTAAAAAAAACCCTGTATATCATTTCATAATTTGGAATTAACAAGTGATTCATCAATTAATTCCAGGGTAAAAAAATGGTTATATTAGCATCAAGCTTGATTTCACTAGCGGTACATGAGCTTGACAACCTTGCTAATGCAAACTATGCAGTGGCCTAAGACATTTCGGAATAAAGTAAATATGAAAAATATTGCAGACCCAAGTTTTTAATAATCAGAGACATTAAAAAAACACCTTTCCACAATTCAGAAACACATATCGCAGATGATATTACAAATTTACTTTTCCAGTGATTAGGTTTAATTTTGATTGCAAGATACCTCTAATATACTTCATCGTAAGTGCAGTTACTCTAGATAAGTTCAACTTTTTGTGGCATATGTTGCGCATTTCTGAAAATACAAGGGTGCTTTATCCTGAATTTTTACACAGCGAAGCTCTTCAAGACCAAAGTGACAACTTCAATAGGTAGGTAGGTACTACATTTATTGAAGTCCCGAAGAAGACGTCCGTCAGTTTCCCTAGAGGGAGGACCGTGGGCCACACCCACGTTGGGACGGGAAGGTCGAGTCTCCCCGCCACGTCCTGGGTCTCCTCGAGTGCGCGCAAAGCGATCTAGGTTGGTTTTTTCGCCAAAGGAACTGAGCGAAGCCAACTACCGAGTACGACAGAGGCGACGTTAAACTTCAGCGAAGTGCTGAAAGTGAAACACGTGGCAGAGCAGTAATAGAAAGAAAGAGGGAGACAATAGGAAGAGAGAAAGAAGGAGTAGGAAAGTGATGAAAATAAGAAAAGAAATAAATGAAGTGGAACCCGCGTAAGATGTGATAGGGACAGAGAAAAATAAAGAAAGAGAAATAAAGGAGAGAGAAAAGGGGAAGGAAAAGCAAAATTGAGATAAATAAAAGACTAAAGATACGAATAGATAGACAGAAACCATATAGAAGGAGATAGAAAAAATGGACACAAAAAAGAGAAAGAGAAAAAAAAGAGACACGAATAAGGGAGAAAGCAAGTCATAGGGAGAAACAAAAATAAACAGAAAAAATTGACGAAGCTTGCACTACCAAGCGCAAGTATTGAAACAGCTGAACTGAACGATTCTGAAGACTATATATATTCTTCGTGCTTTTAAGGGTTTCCTTAGGCCTTAGCTCGGTGATGCACGTTGTTTCTAGGTTGCTGCTAGGCTTATCAAGGTGATCCTAGTTGTTTCAATGTTAATTCTTAGCACAGATGGTTCGAGCTTAACCGCATGCAGTCGCAGACACCACATGAGCTCCTCGTCTTTCTTGTAGGCCTTCTGTTGCTTTGAAATCTTCTCTGAGCCACCGCTGCTGCATTCCCCGTTTTCTGTTGTTTCTTGTTGTACGTAATTGGGGTCTTCCGCTTGCCGACGTCTCTTCACATCTATTTGTTTGGCTAAGCGCTGCTTCCATCTTTGTGGACCAGTGGTGACTAATAGAATATTTGCCCAATTTCTGGCGCACATACCAGTTTAGGATGATGATAGTTTCTGATAGGCCAGCTGCCCACTGCCACATATCTGTGTTTTTGAGCCAACTGTTGTTTTCATCAGTTGCAGTGGACGATTGGTAAAAGTTGAAATTAACCTTATTTTGTAGCTATACACGTTTTTTGATGATGATGACATTGTTTTGAGTTGTCATAGGTTGCGCAGTGGCTTATTCAGGATAGGCAACACAAATTACGGCTATAGCCTAAACTGCTTCGGAGATAAAAGTAGTAATAACAGACTTTCAAATTTGAAAAAGAGAAATCTTTCATTGTGGCATGTGAGGCCTGCGAGAGGCAAATACGACGAAGACGACGGGTCATCTGAGGCGCGAGGCCAGGCGGCGCGCGTTCGCAGGCGTCTGGGCAGCCAATCGGGAAACACGTCGTCAGCAGCGACTGCCGTGAAGAAGCCAGGCTGCGACAGGAGTTCAGACGGGCCCTTGCATCCACTCCGAGAAGAAGCATCTTCGTTGCGGTAATTGTTGCCGTCAATGTGGGGTACCGCATGGCGAGAAGCACGCTGGAGGAGACCGATGAGGAAGCTGGACGTCGGCTTCAAATGGCGCCGAAAGGCTTTGCCGGCCGAGGCCTCGGAATTTCTTTCACGGCGGCCACCACGATGCGTCTCACACGAGGGACGCCTGTGCAGCAGGTGAGTCCTGTCATCAGTTTTATTCACGGGAAACGCGATCGCCGTGTTGCTGTAGCGGAAACATTGCTCGGCTGCTGACTCGGAATGTCGGGTGCGATATCGGTCGCGATGGTGGAAATTGTGGAGGTGAATTGCTAGAGGAGCGGGTTCTGTACGATGTCGGAGCACGCTGACAAACTTCAGAAGATTAAGATTTCGGATCTTTCTGGTACGGTATGCGTATTAATCATATTCTAATTTTGCACGTAAAAACCACAGAAGCTAATACTTATCGTAAACGCGAATGACTTACAGATAGCGCATTTTTGGCATTTTGTAAAAAACGCTATATTACAATCGTTGAGCCCGGAGAAAGCCATCACCCACTGCCCTAGCAAAGTTCCAAACACACAATACTATTTTTACTCAAACTTTCTTCACACTTGCACTTTTGGCTGCAGCGCTTATACGTTTGCATGTGCCTTCTTTTTTTCAGTATTCATTTTATCGCTCATAACATGATATAGGGTGTCGCAAGTGATGATCAAATGGATACATTCTTGGTGCTCTATATGCAGGAACTCGTACAAGAAGTTCAACGCGCGTGTTTCGACGAGAGTCCAGTGGCATCTCCCAGCCATACGTTCTGCTGCACACTGGTCGAACATACATAGTCCGCTGCAGCCATGAGGCACTAGATGAAGAACAGGAAGTTCTCCAGAAGAATTTTCGTTTGCTTCCTGCACCGGCAAGGTGTTGGATTTGTGTAATTCAAATCAATATTATCTATCATTATTTCTTAATGTTCCCAATAAACTCTTTTGAAGCGTCATCCCCGTTTTGGTTGTGAAGTACACTTTGTTCAATGCCCATGCATTACTGGCCTAGTTCAGCGAATTTTGCTGTGTATCATCACGTCTCCTTGAATCAAAGAACAGATACCCGGTGATGGCGGCGCGAAAGTGAGCGTGGCGTTGCACGTGTGCACAAACGTACAGCGAGTGCGTTCGTCGGCTCATCTACCTATCCCAAAAGCCTTTCCTCGGCGTCTAAGGTTATAACACAAAACCGATTACATCAGCTGACAGCGGTGCATGCGACCGCGAGCGCCTGTTAGTGGCTCTGGCGTTTCTCGCGTCAACTGCAGTGATGGCTCCGAAAACTGAGGAAACGATGGTAGTGAGGGCACTCAGGGCGGGAGGCTCGACTAGCCATTTAGTTCTGTACTTCGTCTCCTGGGGTAAACGGAAATAATCAGAAGTTATCGTTTGCATAGCCAGGCCCAGTCCGTGTTAAGCCTCAGCCATCTTTTGAGGGTTTTGAGCGCATGAATAGTTCAATACCTGATTGGAGGCAATGTGTGCTACGAAGCGTAAATAGTCACGAGAACTTAAGTAGTCACGAGAACTCGGTCATTATCGCTGACTGTGCATTGTGCAGGCACAAAACACTATACTCGGAATATTTATAGTACACTCTAATACCTCGCAGTATTGGTTGATTGTGATTGAATTTTTTAGATGTGCAGTTAGTTGAATATTGGAATTTTCTTGCGCATGTAGTATACATGTCTGAAAATACAAGGGTACTTATTCTTGCATTTTTTACCAGTGAAGCTTTCAAGATTTAGTTACAACTCAGGTGTCTGCGACAAACCTTCTCGGTGGGTTTGCGCCACAGGAACTGGGCAAAGCGTACTACGAGAGGAGTGAACGTTAAAATAAACTTCCTATTTTCTGTGAAGCGGAGAACCTGAAACACGTGGCTGAAAAATAAAGAGAAAGAAAGGAAGGGACAATGGAGAGAGAGAGAAAGAAGGAGAAGGAAAACGATAAAAATGAATTGAAGAAAGTGCGAAATGGAGCACGTGAAGACGTGAAGGGAAGTGTGGAGATATAAAAAAAGAGAAGAGAAGACCAAACAAATTTAAAATAGAGAAACAAAGGAAGTAAATCAAAACAGATAAAAATACTAATATATAAAAATAGATAGAGAAAAAAAAGCGAGACAAAGATAGAGCAGATTCGAATGAGTGGATAGAGAGAAACAGGGAGAAACATAAAATGATAGAAATAAGGAGAAAGAGAAACGAATAGAGACAAAATTAAAAATGACAAAACTTGCACTAATTTAAACCGCGCACGTTTCGAAAGAGCTGAACTGAACGATTCTGAAGAGCAATATGATTGCTTGTAGGTTGTTTCTAGGCCTTTGCCGTAGGTGATGCAGGTTGTTTCTGCGTTGCTTCCAAGTCGTTGCTATAGGCTTTTGATGGGTGATGCTAAGTTGTTTCTGCGTGAATTCTTAGCGCAGATGGTTGGAGGTAAACAGTCAAAGACAGGACACGGGCACCTCGTACTTGGCGTAGCCCTTCCATTTCTTCTGGACCTTCTCTCAGCCACGGCTGCTTTTCCCCGTTCTCTGTTATTCTCTGGTTTACGCAATCGGGATCATCGGCTCGCCGCTATCGGTACGCAGCCACTTCTTGTGCTTAGTTTGGTTGCCGTCTTCCTTTTTAGTGGAACAGTGGTGGAAACTGGGATTTGTCTAATTTCTGTGGCACGTTTCGGTTTACGATCATGATAATTGGTTGTGATAGGCCGCACAGTGACTCACACCCGACAGGCCATGTGGTTTCAGGCGTTTCTCGTCCTAAATTAAAAAATACTAATCTCGAAGTTTTGCACCTCTAATTAGTTTTGGTTTCGCAGGACGTGTCGCATAGCGCCACGCTGCGGCTATAGAGTGTAACCATTGCTACACGCTGATGCACACTCTTAAACAGACCCCTCCTCGTTCTTCACCTATAGTGAAGCTCCTTACAGCGTTCCGTTGAGATGAACAAGAAGTAAACATCTTACGTACTTAGTCGGCATTTTCGGTCGATTTCCTACGCGGACTGCCACCTTTCGGGCGCATTTACAGGATACTTCCCCACTTGAATGCTGCAAGAAATGCGTTAGGCCTACTGCAGCCACCCGTGTACGTTTGGCCAATGCTTGCTGGCACCAGTGACTCGCCAACGCATACTGGCGCCTGCGACTCCTCAGTGCCTCAACGTTCTACCATGGCTTCCGAGAATGCTCCTCCGCCGTTCTTGCAAATTCCAAGCACTCCTCTCTGTCTTGGGCTAAATGGCGCCGTGTCTGTCAGGCGTTAGTCGACGTCGCCGCTGAACTCATCGCCCGGCCTGCTCTCAAGTAGAGTGAACTACTTAACGCAATGGGAGTTCAGGGCCTTGATGTCTATGGCACACTAGGAAATGCACAGGACCAGGCGAAAGCGGAGACGGGACTCGGGACGAAGGCACACAGGATAAATATATCGCAGCAGACACTTCACCAGAGAACCATTTGAAGGCTCTAAGTGATGAAGTTTTAGAGCGTCACTACTTCAAAATGCGCAAGCAAATACCGGAGGAATCAGTTACTGACTACGTTTCTGCTTTACAGGCAATGTCGAGCAAATGCAACTTTGGCGACTCCGCCGATTCCATAGTCCACGATCAGCCGTACAGCGGAATAACCGCACAAAATATGCGAATATGACTCTTACAACTGTGTCCTGCCCTTACTTACAGCATGCAATTCAAATTGCGTAGGAAGAGGAGCGTACTGAACTCGAAATGCAGGAATTTGCAAACGCACAGGCTCAGAAGATCAGATTACATCCAATTCCACAAGATGGCTGCCAAAAACAAAAGTAAGGCCGACGGCCTCCCTGGCAGAACTCGGCAGGAAGCCAACATGGCAGCGGGTATCACGACTCCCGTCCTACTACATCAAAGTTTTCAAGTGAACAGGATGGACCACACCGATCTGAATTGGGTGCCTGCTACAGATGCAGATCGCATCAATACTACGCGAGTTTTCTTAATTGTCCAGCCCACAACTGCACTTGTTCTCACTGCGGGAAACGATATCACTACCGAGCTATATGCCGCTCATCATATTGTCACGACGTCAAAACAGAGGTCTTGCCGTAGAGACTGAGACGCCAGAAGCAGGTCGATCTTTTTAATTAGAACGCGCAAGCGAGTTCTTCTTCTTCGTCCAATTCGTAGTCCTTCGTGGCACATGCACAACTGTCATCGTCTTTCTTGGGCGAGCACGTGACATTTGCCTCCCTCCGAAAGAAGCATCGTCCGATGCGCAACTTAGGTGCTCTACCAGGCGTATGAAGTGGTCGTACGAAAACGGTAACCAGGAGCTAATTAACTAGATAAATACGGTTTCATACGCACGACGTGCACACGACTTCGCGCAAATGCTTTTGGCGCTTAGAACTACAATAATTGTCGGGAATGACTTCGTAGTTCACGTCGTTCAGGCGTCGCGTGATGCTGTATGGACCAAAAGTACCGCCTTAGCAGTTTCTCAGACAGTCCACGTCGACGTATCGGATCCAGACCCACACTTTGTCGCCTGGTGAGTAGCTAACAAACTTGTGTCGGGTGTCGTAGCGTTGTGCATCTTGATGCTGCTGATGACAGATGCGCAGGCGCGCGAGCTGTCTGGCTTTCTTCGGCACGCTGAGTGAATTCTTCGGCGTCTACATGGATGTCGTCACACTCATGCGGCAACATGGCGTCCAATTTGTTCGTGACTTCGCGACCATAAATCAGACTGAACGGTGTCATTCCAGTGGTTTCTTGTCGAGCGGTGTTATAAGCGAAGGTCACGTATGGCGATATCTGATCCCAGTTTTTATGTTCCGTGTCAACGTACATACTGATCAATTCTGTGAGGGTCCCTATTGAAGCGCTCCGTCAGTCCATTTGTCTGCGGATGGTATGCAGTTGTTCTCCGGTGAGCTTGTACCGCTGAGTCTGAGAACCGACTCCAAAAGCTCTGCGGTGAAGGCAGGTCCTCTGTCTGTGATCACTGTTGTCGGAGCGCCATGCCGAAGGACGATGTTTTCGATGAAAAACTGAGCGGCTTTTCTGCTGCTGTGCCACGCTGCATAGCTTTTAGTCTCCGCATAACGGGACAGATAATCAGTGACCACAATAATCCATCTGTTCCCTGTTGTGGAAGTTGGAAAGGGACCCAGGAAAATCCATCCAATCTGGGTGAACGGCTTTTCTTGGTGCTTCGACTGGATGTAAAAGACCGGCTGGCTTGCTGGGAGGCGCTTTGCGTCTTTGGCAGTCGGTGCACGTTCGCACGTGATGGTTAACAGCAGCAGATAACTTTGGCCAGTAGTACTTGCATCGTAGTCGGCACAATGTTTCGGGTGTAGCCTAGATGACCAGAAGTTGCTTCATCGTGGCACGCTTCCATAATTTCTTTTCGAAGAGAGGCAGGCACGACGAGCAAGTGTGGGTTACCGGTTGGTGAGAAGTTTTTCTTATAGAGAACATCGTTTCGCAAGCAAAAAGATGGCAGTCCTTTAGCAAATAACCGCGGCACGTCTTTACGGTCGTCTTCTAATATTCAATGAGTGGTAACAGCTCAGGGTCACTGCGCTGCTCTCGTGCATAGTAGCCGTGTTGACAATCCCAAGAATGCCGCGTTGATGTTTTCGTCATCAGGAGCGACAGTTTCCACTGGCGACCGTGAGAGACAGTCGGCGTCGTGTGGGCTCTTCCCAGATTTGTAGACGATGGTCATGTCAAACTCTTGAAGTCTTAGGCTCCAGCGCGCCAAACGACAGATGGATCTTTAAGGTTGGTGAGCCAGCACAAAGAGTGATGGTCGCTAACAACCTTGAAGGAGCGGCCGTACAAATACGGACGAAATTTGATGACTGCCCACACCACGGCGAGACACTCCTTCTCGGTGGTCGAGTAGTTCTCCTCCGTGCGAGAGAGTGTTCTGCTGGGCGTAGGCTATTACTCTTTCACAGCCGTCTTGCCACTGCACCAGAACGGCACCTAGACCTGCATTGCTGGCGTCAGTGGTGAAGATTACTGTAGGGGCGTCTGGTCGAAGTGCGCAAGGACTGGAGGGTTTGCAAGCGTTGTTTGTCGCAGTTCATTGAATGCCATGCTCTGTTCACACCAAAAAGAAGGGGACGTCCTCACGTGTGAGTCGTGTCAATGGCGCCGCAATAGACGAAAAGTTCTCGATAAATCGTCGGTAATAGGCGCACAACCCTAAGAAGCGTCTCACAGCCTTTTTGTCACGGTGTTGCAGGAAATTGCGCTACGGCGTCTATTTTGGCCGGGTCAGGTCGAACACCCTCGTGACTGACGACGTCGTGGCCTAGGAAGCTGAGTTCGTTGAAACCAAAATGACATTTTTCTGGTTTTAAAGTCAGGCCTGCCGAGCGTATGGCTTGGAGTACGGTGGATAGACGGCTAAGATGTTCTCGAATGATGCGGAGAATACAAACAACATCGTCTAGATAGACCAAGCATGTTTGCCACTTTAGGCCCGATAGTACGGTGTCCATGAGACGCTAAAAAGTGGCTGGCGACGAGCACAACCCAAAGGAAGCACCTTAAATTCGTCACAAAGGCTGTTTTTCACGATCTCTCTCGTCGACTTCTATCTGCCAGTAGCCGCTTCGGAGGTTCATTGAAGAGAAATAGCGCGCATGACGCAGCCGATTGAGTGAATCGTCTATGCGAGGCAGTGGATAGACGTCTTTCTTCGTGACTTGGTTCAACTTGCGATAATCAATACAGAAACACCAAGCTGCCGTCTTTTTTTCTTGACCAAAACCACGGGGGGACGCCCAAGGACTTTTCGAAGGTTGTATGACGTCATCCACGAGCATTCTGTACTTGCTTCTGAATCTCCTCGCGTTCTTTTGGAGCCACAGGTAGGGGTTCTGCCAAATCGGTCGCGTGTTGTCTCGGGTAATGATGCGGTGCTTGGTCAATGGTGTCCGCTGGACCTTTGACGTACGCGAAAAGCCATCTTCGAATTGGTGTATAAGTCCAAGCAGAC